>SKCR01033621.1:0-127460 GCA_019454045.1 Zanthoxylum bungeanum | reverse complement strand
AACAGGCCCACACAGTTAGCTTAAAATCATACAAGAAGTAAACACCCATAGATATGCAAAACAAATGGTATGCATTGACAATGAGCACACACAAGCACACAATGAGGTATTTTTTTTTTATATCTAAAACTGACCGAAACAATACTTCAAGCAAATACAATGATACCCAGTCAGTATTCAGCTGTTTATGTCATGAAATAATATGCATCATTTTAAGTTTGGCTAAATACAACATTTATGCATATGACATAAACACCAAATCATAACAAGCACTAGCGTGAAAAATTAAGTGCACAATGAATCAAGGCTTAAAACCTTATTTTATGAGCTGGACACAGCCAAAGAAATCCATTTCTTAACAAACCAAGTCCACAAAAATACATGTTCAAACCCAGCAACATTAGGACCTGAAAATAAGCAACATTGGTTGCATGCTATATTATTTTCCCCCATAAATATCACGAGCTCATAAATAACAACTCTTTCGATTGAAGGGTTTTTGCCCTTATCTTTTGAATTTGGTCTCATTGGCTCTTTTGCACTTGAGTCTCATGTAAAATTTCTCTTTTTTTTTTATTTTTTTTATTTCTTTTTGCTTTTACAAGGGGATAGCAAGGTCATCTAGTCAATGGTCACACTATTTAGTGAACAAAGTAAGGTAGAAATTAGATTGCTAGTCCAAAAACTCATACATGCGACCAAACCTTGACAAAATAAAACGGTGTATGTGAGGTGCAAGCACAAGATATACCAAGAGTTTTTATCACACACACTCATGCACGTAGAGCATCAAGAGAAACAAAAGCATATTATACATGCATAACCATATATCATACATACCATGATCACATGCATATGCTTTTCATGCTCGAACAAGCCACAAAAAATATTTTTGATCTTTTTAAATTTATATATATATTTTTTTATTTTTTAGTTTTAACACGGATACAAAAAAAATGTAAAGACAAAACAAGGCTTGTCAATATCCAATGGTACGTGGAGTTGTATCCCGAGTGCAGATCATATTAACGTCCATTCGGAATTGGCTATGAAATTTATATATGGGTTTCCATCCTATATACCAAGGAACATAAGACAAAGAACAACACACACACCCATGTGCAGTGAAAAGAAGGTAAACGTGCAAAAACATAAAACACACGCGCACACACATGAATTGGGAAGACATATGCAACTTCTAAGAAGAGTTACACCTAAATGCACTCTCATCATGCCTATTAAGACATTCATAAGTAGTAGGAAAGTCATCTTGCCTCCTCACCCAAACTTTCTTAGGAATCTCTTCCACTTGAGAGTTCCTAGTCAATACAACAAGTTTCTCACTAAGATATTGCGTCAGTTTTGTTAGCGCAGAAACCTGAGAAACCAGATTTGAAGTAGTAAATCTAGATGACACGCTCTTAGGCCTATTATTTTATTTGTGCAACATGAAGCACTTAGGCCTAATGTGTCATGCCTTGCCACAGTGATGGCACACATGCACAAACCTCGGATGAGAGTGAGGTTTACTCACAACACCTCTAGATCGAGGTTGGGACACATGATGAGGAACAAACAGAGGAATCACATGATAGCAATCAACATGTTTCTTACCTAAATCATATTTAACAGAGACAGACACACCTCTAAAAGATGAAGCCTTATCAAAGTTAGGCTCAAAGCTAATACCTAACATACGGTCCATTTTTTTATTCCCACTAGAAAATACAGACAACTGGGTTCTAGCATCTTTAAGTTCAGCCTCTAAAGTTTGGACCCTATCAATTAGGCCTCTGTTCCTCTCCTCGATGTCATCAATCATCACAAGACTGTGCTCAAACTTAGCTTGAGCTTCTTTCTTTTTCTAGCTCTACTTGTTCAGCCTCTTATGAACCTCTATATTAGTCTTCTTAATAGTTAAACTCTCATTAAATAGTTCGACATAAGCTACCTGAAGACTATCCTCATTAATAGACTCAACGTGAGAGAATTTCGAATTAGCATCACTAACAATATCCTCTCTCTCACCAGACACACTGGCAGCAAAGGCCATAAAATTGCTCTTATTATTAGAAGACTCATCAGAAGTATAGCCACTTTCTGAATCACTAAGGGAGGCTGCCATGGATCTCTTACCTTTAACCTTAAGGTATGTAGGGCACTCGGGTCGAATATGCCCATAACATTCACACTCATGACATTGGATAGCTCGGGGTTTGGTACCCTTATCCTTTCTAGACTCCCTTATATTGTGCCTACTCTCTCTAGGCTCATCTTCTAAATCCATATTACTACTACAACCATTCTTCTTCAGCTTATGAAATTTCTTAAACTTCTTTACAAACATGGCTAAATCACGATCCGTGAGGGTATCATCATTATCATTAGATGGATCATGAGCAACTTCCTTCGCGATCTTCATCGCTATAGTTTTTGGCTTTTTGTAACCAGGAAGTTTCTTCTCATAAACCTGCAGTTTTCCTACGAGGTCATCTAATTTAAGCTGATTAAGGTCTTACTCTTCTCGATGGCGGTGATATTGGGTAGAAACTTATCATGCAGAGATCTAAGGATTTTCCTAACTATCCTGCTGGTAGGGATTGTCTTGCCTAGGTTAAAGCTTGAGTTAACGACATCGTTAATCTCAGCGTAGAACTCATCAAAGGTCTCATCATTTTTCATCTGGGCGACCTCGAACCTAGTAGCTAAATCCTGGAGTCTATTATTTTTAACAGACATTGCACCCTCATGGACAGTCTGCAGGATGTCCCAAGCATCATTGGCTATTTCACACATGAAAATTCTCCTAAATTCAGCAGAACAAAAAGCACCATGTATGGCATTAACTGCCTTACTGTTCTTATTGCTAGCATCAAATTCGTCATTGGTCCAAGTCAATTTATCTTTAGGGGAAGAGACCCCATCAACTATAATTACGGGAGATTTCCACCAGTATTCTACTGTCATCAAGACTCTCTCATATAAGGACTTAAGGAACGCTCTCATACAAACCTTTCAATGTAAATATTCAGTGCCATCAAAAAATGGCGGACAATTTAAGGGTTGACTACGATCTATAACTAATGGGTCAAGGATCGAGTTCAGTCTCTGATACCAATTGAAATTTCAAGTTTCTCCTAAGGTTCTGACCCTATAAAAAATTATCACACTAATCAAGACAAGTCCTAACTATTGTCACTATGGATTCTCAACAAACAACCACAATATTAACACAATTATTATAATGCTGAAAATAAAATCAATCACACAAAATCAACACAATAATTTTGGTGACGAAGTGGAAAACTCGTGCGAGTAAAAAACCACTCCGGGTATCTCGACTATCAGCCCAATCCACTATATAGAGAAAAACTTACAGCGATGGTCAAGACCTATGGTGGTGACTCCACCGACTCAAGAACCTTTAGACTACAAGAACTCAAGGAACTCTTCAAGCCCATACCCCATAGTTTTCTTTAGAACCTTTGAAGTCTCTGAGCGGATTGTCTCTGCAACTCTAAACGCCGGAACGCTGACTACCAAACTTCCTCCTAAAGAACTCTGAAGGATTAGGAATTTCGGGTTGGGTTGTGTGGAAGGTTTATCAAAGAGTGATTCTCAACATTAACAAAGAATACAAGAATATGAAAGAAGTCTTCAATGGTGGAATCAAAGAAGGTTGATAGCTTTGAGAGATTTTGGCTCAAGGGATTTGTGTTTCAACGCTTGGGGAATGTGGCAACATGTTCTATTTATAGGTAGGGTGTAAATCTAGGGTTTTAAAAAGATAAAAAGGAAAAAAACCTCATTATGATCGCAGTCGCATTCGAACATTTACTCGAACACACCACGAACATGTGCCTATTGGAAAGACTCGTTCGAACGCTACTCGAACGCACCACGAACGCTTGCTCTCTGGAATGTTTCTTTCGAACGCTTCCTCGAACGTACCTCAAATGTTTGCTCTCTGGAAGCTTTTATTTGAACCCAACAGAGAACATTCCCCTAACGCCACACGTTCGAACGCTGCAACGAACGCATCACTAACAAAAATGCTCCAGCTTTGCCAAAAACCAGTCCAATTGTTCCAAGTTCTTCAAGACTTATTACAACTCAATTGAACTTATTTTGTCACAGACATTGCCAATAAAAATGGAACTAACAATAAGGCTCACATAAGTATTTTCATTAACTACTTTTAATTTTCAACCGAATCTTTTTATATTAAATAAGCTGTCAATTCAATTTATACAATAATATTTGTATAATTAAGTGGGTGCCCTCACGATGCGATGTTTTGTTTTTAAAGAACATTAATTTAATTAGTATAAGAGTTCTTTATTTTTTAAAGGTAGTGTTTGTTTATTTTTTGAAGGTAGTGTTTGTTGGAGTTGGTACTCGTCACTCAATTGTTTTTTGATATATTTCCTTATAAATACATAATTTTTTTTTTAAAAATGAAATGCATTCATAAAAAAAGGATTACAATAAAAAAAGGTAAATTCTCCTTCCAAAGACTGCAACAATAGTATGAAAAAGCTAGTCTAGCTAGCCTATGAGCGTGAGAATTATATACTCTGAGACTCAACTGAATTACTACTTGCTCCAATCTAGAAATAGAATCTTGAATTCCTTTGATCAACCAGTGAATCTCTTTCGCACTAGATGTTTTACCTAGCACTAAATTTATAACATTTAAAGTGTCAGATTCGATGATAAAAGGGAAACACTTGGCTTCCTTAGTAACCTTAATTCCTTAGGCAATGATTTCCGCTTCAAGTTGTTCCACATCATCCTTGAAATATCCTCCATTGACAGTCCCTGTCACCACTTTCCCATTGTTGTTTCTGACCACCGCTCCAAGACCCCCCAAATCTATCTCATGATTAATCGAAGCATCAACATTAACCTTGAATCACCCAATAGGTGGAGGACACCAAGTATTCCGACACGGCTATAATTCTGCTTCATTGTCCTTCACTCTGCTTAGCTCAACTTGTATTAGATAATAAGAGCATCGCGAATATCGTATGACAACTATAAATGTAATTTTGTAATGGAGTTTTGTTTTGACCTCCTCAAGCAGTCCAAAGCAAAACAACAATTTCCCTCATTTCCTTATTTCTCATGTTCAGCCAACAAGTGATGAGAAAGTCCTTAATTGAGCTTCCAGAAAAATTCTTCACTGACTTAGCATCTCAGATTATCATGGAGAACTATTTCCTCGGCCCTAAATCATCGTTGGCAAAACTCATGGTCCATTGTTTTCTTAGCTTTTAATCGCGATTTTATTACCGCACGTAAACGTACGTATCGCTCAAATAATATAACGACTATTAGTCGGATATCGTATCCACATGGAGTTATTATTTCTCATATTAATACCAAGACTAACCTACTTAATTTAAACTAAATTATTGGTTGAGAAAAAGGATGATTAATATGAAATTAACGGAAAGTAAATAAATAACAAACAACAGTTTTGGAGATAAACTTATATGCGAGAAGAACCTATGGTTGTAACTTCACCTAAGCACGCAAATAACGAGTTCATATTTTATTCATTCAATTGGGTTGTTACAAATTATTAACCTAAAACACTAAACTATATACAAAGCCTCTTTCAATGGTCAGGTAGAAATATTGAATTTAAACAAATTAACTATATGTCTATGTTAATTAATTTAAACCAAATTCGTTAAGGTCAAGTTCTAACAGTGGCTATGCATGCCCTGCATGTATTTTTCTTTCCTGAAAGGAAATCTATTCAAAAGTACTAGATCATGCGCTATTATTCTCACGGCTAACCCATATTACTTTTGTCGAGTTCCTAAGGATTTACCAAGACTATTCTATTGTTGGCCAGACAATAAAACATGTATCAAAATATAGAGAATAATAAATAATAAATAACAAACCCAAAAGAATAAAAATATACAAATTAATTAAATATAGCTCTTAAGATTCATTACAACCTTAGAGTAATGATTTAGCTACTCATGATAATCAATAAAAATATGATAATCATTATTACAAAGCAAGAACACAAAAGATAAACTAGAGAGTGAAGGGAAGAAATAACTCTCATTTGCAGTCCTTAAACTCCAGCACCAATTGACGCACTTGTTCTTACCTTGCTCTAGGCGTTCTTCTATGCCCTGAGACTCCAAAATTATGTTATGAGACTTCTTTTTAGATTTTGGGATGAACTACTACTTATATAGGAGGTCCGAAGGTTCTTTTATACTCAAAAATCGGATTTATGACGAATTGGGTTGCTCTCTCATGTGTTAAGATACACTCGCGCGCGTCACAATATTTGTGATTAACGTTGGCATGTCGCGACACTCCTCCATGGGCATCGCGACGTGCCATGCCCGTTGCTCCTCTACCTTGATTTTCTTCTAGTGCGCGTCGCGACACGCTTTCAGCGTCAAGATGCGTGTTGACTCTGAAATTTGGCCCAAATATGCTCAAAAATTGCCAATTCATGCCCCTTTAAATCCATTTGAGCTGTGATATAATTTTAACCTACAAACATACCCAAAACACATCAAAGTGGTCATATAACTCGAAATAACACATAAACCATTAAGATGAAGGGGCGGTAAATATCTATATATTAGTTGCTCATCACACTCCCAAACTTAATATTTTGCTGGTTATAAACATTACATTTTTTATGCATAGCCCGATGATAAGTCTCTTACGGGGACACCCTTTGAAAATTAAGGAATTGTAAGGATGAATGTTAGGAAGGAAATGAACTTCAAGGAACACAACCAAAAGCCAGCCGGACATCACCTATGTGTGGCCTACCTTCTCTCTAAACCAGAAAATCCGATCGGACATAACCTAAAAACCCTACATCCGGTCGGACATAACATAGCTGTTAGTGAACGAGCAAATTTTCAGTTACTGAAGTTAAGGAACCTGATTATATTCGGCCGGACATATAATTCAAATATAATATTCGGTCGGATATGTATCGAGTTGGCAATAATTATGCACATCTTCAGTTACTAGAATCACGGGCATAACTATGTCCGACCGGATATATATCTCAAAATTTATATCCAACCGGATATGTATCAGCCTATATCTGTAGACAAAGTGACAATCACCCGAGACTGACTGAAGAGAATGAATGGATTTTATTCCCTCCTTCCATTTTTAAAGCCTTCCATTGCACTGTAAAAAGTGCATTTACCCTTCACAAAAAAAATAATAATTCGAATCCAATTTCAAAAACCCTCAAAATAATTGAGAGAAAAGAGAGAGAAAACAACACTAATATTTGGAGTTCCCTTCCGACGATCAGAGGTGACTTCTGAGCCACAACATATGCATAAAGGTATAACATGAGGGCACCCTTCTCGATAATTCTGTGTTTTTGAGTTTATATTGTTAACACAGTATCTTCGATTGGACGTACACAATGTCCAGCCGAACTTGCACAAATATCTAGCTGATGATAGATATCAGATAGCGTTTACTGCCTTGATCAATTTCAAAGTTATTTCATACTTGTTTAATCTATTGTTTCTTTACTAAGTGATACACATGTGCTTTTAATTTGTTGATATTTATGCATGCCTCCGTTATGTTTATGTTTTTACAATTATTTATCAATCCTCCTGTTACCAATAAGACTTTGCATGATTCTATTCTTTTTAGTTTCAGATTTAAGCATGTTATGATTTATTGCAGCCATATCTGTTACTTGCATGCTTTTGTGATTCTGATCCACGCAGTACCTCAGGCAGGATTTATATCAAGTCTGGTCCGATATTGATGAACATATCCGAACCTTAAGTACTGACCAGTGCGTAATCACACGCGTATAACGCAAGTGCACGTATCGTTTAAGTAGTATAAAAAGTATCGATCCCACGAGGACTTAAAACCTAAGCTATTAATTTATGAAGCCAAATTTTTACCAGTATCTAATGGATTGATTGTTTGATTGGGTGGTGACTCTAAAATTAAAACAAGTAAAAGAAATAGCGCGAAAGCGGATTGAGGAAAATTCAATATTAATAAACTATCCAGGGTTGTGAATCTTTCCAATATCTTTTAAAAGATGAAGTGGTTATTTTATGTTTGTGTAATATATTGGTTTACTAACCTGGAACACGAAATTCTGCAAAAGCCTCCGTCGATGGTCAAATGAAAATACCGAATGTAACCTAATTAATCATATGTCTATGCCAACCAAGTTACCTGAATTCATTAAGTTTAAGTTCCAATTGGGGCTACCCCTGCCCGACAAGTATATGTCTATCCTATAAGGAAATCTATTAAAGAGTTATCTATCCTCAAGGAAGACCGTGGGCTATTAAGTCTAAGGTTGAAACCTAAAATTCCTTTGTCAAGTTTATTTTAAGTTTACCAAATCAATCTTATAATGGCCAGTTAACAAGAAGTATTAAGCTTAAGACTTAATAAGTAAACCTTTATATTACCCAAACTATAAAATAACCCCTTATAAACCAGTGATATTGGAATTCATCACAACCCCATATAACAGACTTAGTTACGACACATATCTAAGGCTAGTAAAAACTTAAATAAAATAAAAGACATAAAGTAAATTGCTGGAAAGTAAATGCTGAAAGTAAATACTAAAAAGTAAATGCTGAAAAGTAAATGCTAGAAATTAAAAAGGTAAAAATACAATAAAAGAAAATACTGGAGTAAAATGATCTACTTTTATCACTACTATTTTAGATATCTCCTTTATTATAATATATTAACTTTGCGTGATTTTACCAACCAGCCATATAGGCGGTAATCTGATTAAGTCAAATTTAAATAGTTTATATATTATAATTAAGAGAGATTAATCTAAATATTAGTAATAAAAGCTTTACCTTTTACTCCAGCAGGGTGAAGTTACCTCCTCATTACTGAAAAGTAAAAACTCAAAAGTAAAGAAAAGAAAGTGCAAATGCGAAAATTAATTACTGAAAGCTATAAATAAACAAACAAGATTCAATCTTCTTAGTATTATTAAGGAATTACATAGAAGAAAACATAAATTCAAATCTGAAATTCGGCCTTCTATTTATAGGCAAAAAACGCGCAAGATTGTTCTTGCGTCGCGACGCGCCGTTGATGAAGGATGCATGGCACTTGGATTGCGGAGATGGTGACACGTGGCAGGCTGAATAATTATTTCAATAGTGGCGATGACGTGGCGATGTCGATTGTCGGCAGCATGTTATGGTGACACGTGGCATAAGATGATTCGCTGATGATGATGTGGCTGACACATGGCAAGCTGACTCGGAATTTGACCGATGTGGATGCCACATGGCTGACACGTGGACGACACGTGGAGATGGCGATTGTAGGCAACATGTGATGATGACATGTGGCACGACGTACGTTAGCGGATCTGCTCTGATGTGACACGTGGCAAGCGCATGTTAGCAAAGGCGTATGTTAGCAGACTTCTCAGATTTTGACACGTGTCCCGGCATATTTTAGCATGATTCGGCGCACATTAGCGGTCGCGACTGCCAAATGACAGTTTTACTTTTTTTGTCTGTTTTTCACTGTTTTGGCCCTGATTTGATTCCAGAGAGTCCTGAAAACTTTATTTATCTACAAAATAATACAAAACACATCAAAATATTCACAAAACTCAAGAAACTATACAAAATATTAGGTCAAATGAGTGGGAAATAATTATACATTTACCACTCTTCAGACCCCAAAACCTAACATTTTGTTAGTCCTCGAGAAAAACAACAAAATTAAATAACATAAACATCTTTAAAATAAAAATTAAACTAAGTCACTTTCATATGGATCACGATTGTATTTAGCATATGCAACAAGCCTTTAAACTCCTAGGTGTCCCTAGTTGACGAGTTGCAGTCTCGTGAGGGCTTACAGCGACGATACCCACAAACATTTTATAAAAAGAAAAAGATAATTAAAACTAATGCACACAAAAATAAAAAGATGAGAGAAAAGAGAATAAACAAGTTAGTAACTAATCAGGTGAAACTTCTTATCCAAGTTTAGAGTTATTTTCTTTCTTTCAAAATTATCGAATAAGTAAATTCTCCGATTATTTTTATCATTCTTCATACACACAGCCAACAAAATTATAATCAACTCATTTTACGCACAATAGTCACAAGTGTAGTTGAGAAGAGAGTAATATTTTTGTCCTAAAGTTATATCAGAATTCACACCTTTTTTAGCAATGGAATAATTTTTTTTGATTTTTTTGGTTTTTTTTTATTTATATACAATATCTTCCATCCATGTAATGAGCTTTGGGCCAGTAACTCCCAAACCAGTTGGCTTTAGGGAACTAGGTGTTAAGACACCCCTTTGGACTTAATTACTCAGACTTCAGATATATATATATTTTTGCAACATCTTTAATCCATATAGCAAGCTTTGGGCCAGTGGCTCCCAAACCAGTTGGTTTTAGGGCACTAGGTGTTAAAACACCTCTACGAACTTAATAACTCGGATCTCAGACGTTTTTTTTATCCCATTGATTTTTTAGATGCTTCCTCTAATTAAACTAGAGCATTGAATATTACAAACTCGTCAATTACAACTCATGTCTGTATGTTACCATGTATGTTGATAATACATGTCAACTTAGCATATGAAGATTCATTTAATCAGTATTATTGAGAATTTACATATTAAATAATTCAAAAGGAAATAAACAAAAATTAACTTGTTCCGAAATAGGTTGAGATTCGTCTCAGGAGTGGAAATTCCTTACACAGCTATCTCACACCAATTTCACCTGATTATTCAAATTAAAAACACAGAAACAAAAAAAAATATTTTTTTAATTTTTGTTAATTTTTTTGAATTTTTTCGAAAATTTTTGACTAAAAATAACAAAATATAAACAAGATACTAGTCAACTATTCCCCTCCCCCAAACCTAAATGAGACATTGTCCATAATATCTTAAAAAGTAGAAGATGAGTTTAGAAGATAATACCTGGTTAGCTGAAATTCTACATCTAAATAGGAAATTAAAGGTTAGATCCAGATTTATCCGACGCTTCTTACCATGATCATTATCAGACCAATTTATCTTGGAAATGATAGGGTCAATTTGTGGTTCAAAGGCTAAGATTTGTTCAATTAAATCTTAGGCAATTCTGGCAGTGAAGATGAGTTCTTTTACAAGTTTTGACACCAACCCATTTATCCGGGCATCATCAAAAAACACACAAAGAAAATCATAAAATCCATCAGCGTTAAACAGTCCAAGCGATTTCTGGTGTATGTTCAAGTTAGCCCAAGATAACACTGTAAAAATTTCCTCCATCGTACCCAAGCCTCCTAACAAATCAATAAAAGAATCAGCCTGATTAATCATTTCCACCAGTCGTTCAGACATACCTGGCACGATCAGCTCTTCTCCGTTTGATAGTCCTATCAGATTCGCCTCCGCCAAAGGTTTTGGGATGATTCCCAAGATTTGACTGCCTCCATCCTGTACGGCCTTTGAAACGATCCATATTAGTCCAAGATTGCCACCGCCATATAATGGGTACATATTCCTTTCAGCTAAATCTCGACCTAATTCCTGTGCTGCCGCTACGTATTGTGGCTTAGTACCAACACTAGTACCGCAAAACACACAGATGTTTACAACTTGTCTTCTTGAAGTGGCTTCCATTTTATGTATTTCTTTCTCAGCTCTAGATGCCTTCAAAAGTGCAATGATGAGTTGAATTTATAACACCTGAAAAAGGGTGAGTAATAATAGCACTAGTACCTGCGAAATGACAATTATTAGATAAACAAAATAGATCATGAAAAGTCAAAAAGTCTGGATCCTGTCGGAGAAAATAAAAGAAAATGACATAACAAATCACAATTATTAGGAAAAGACAAAGAGATAATAATATTTACAAGAAGTAACGGCTTGAATGACGTCTATACGTCAGGGACAAGTTTTCCATCCAATTTTCTTCTAAATTGGTAAACAGGGTCTTTTAGAGTTAGATTCCCGAGACTTAATTGTTGTCTTTCTTTTTTTCCGGAATTGTGTATATAACATGTGAATAACATGATACACATATCCACTGGAATGCGTCTCAAGAGTCTTAGATATGTCATCCAAAGACTCCTTACTCAAGCCATCCCTAATGAATTTAATTTTATCTTCACGGTTATCAGAGACCATTCCTAAAGAACGACAACAAGTATTACATGTCATACGAGCACATTTATAGCAAACACCCATTCTTTTAGCTCTTCTTTTTTAGCATATGTGCTTCTTCCTAGACCAGACAAATGCGAAATAAAAGAGTCAGAAAACTCACCTGCCAATCGGACCCGGGCTTCAATAATCCAACGAATGTCAGTGGGAATACCTTTGATCATCAGTAGTCTCATCCGTTCCAAGCGAACTTTGTAAACTTTCATCAGAGAGTTTTGAGGGAGAGAAGGAAATTGCTTGTGAAGATTTGCGAGAGCGTCTTCCATACTGAAATGTGACTTTACCAACACAAATTAAACACAAAAAAATAAAACACACCAGATCACAATATTTACATAAATTGCATGAGTTGCCTCTCTGCTAGCGCTAAGTTTAAAGTCGTCAGCTAGACATGACTGCCCGAACGTTAGGCTGGATCTGAAAGTGTGACACTTTTTTTGTCGCTCAAATGATTCTCCCCAGTAGTGCTTGACACGCTTGTTTTTAACCTTGAATATTTTGTTGGAGTTGGGATCATGTAACTCAACAGATTTATCTGGTAAAACTTTGGAGATTAAAAATGGACATGACCACCGTGATTTTGGCTTCCAGGGAATGAGTTTCAACCTTGATTTGTTTAACAGTACCATCTGCCCTGGTTCTAGTTGTATGCACACTAACTTCTCTTCATGTCTCTTCTTGGCCTTTTCTTTGTACAGTTTGGCATTCTCAAAAGACTGTATATGAAATTCCTCCAACTCATTGAGCTGGTGGAACTGTTTCGCTTCTGTTGTTTGTAATGCAAGAATAGGCTTATTCAGTATGCAATACACTTTATCTTTAGGCTCCACAGACAATTGACATGCTTTATGTTTGTCAGTAGAACTTTGCATTGCATTGGAGTTCTGGATGGTACTATGTATCACATCAAGTCTGAAACATTCCTCCTTCTTTTCGTCTTCCGGGAAATTCATGGTTTTGAAAACATTGAAAGTTACTTCTTGGTCCTGTACCCTCATTGTTAGTTCTCCTTTTTGTACATCAATAATGGTTCGACCTGTAGCCAAGAATGGTCTCCCGAGGATGATCGGCACGTCTTCATCTTCCTCCATATCAAGGACAATAAAATCTGTTGGGAAAATAAATTTGTCAACCTTGACCAGTAAATCCTCAACTACACCTCTCGGAAATACGAGCGTTCTATCAGCAAGTTGCAGAGAGACTGAGGTGGGCATTGTTTCTCCAATCTGCAATTTCCTTAAAATAGAAAAATGCATCAAGTTAACACTTGCATCTAGATCACACAAAGCCCTACCGAAGTTATGCTCTCCTATGACGCAAGGAATGGTGAAACTGCCAGGATCTTTCAACTTTGGGGGAAGCTTCCTCTAGATGATAACGCTGCATTCTTCTGTCAATGCTACTGTCTCGTAATCTCCCAATCTTCACTTTCGTGAAAGAATGTCTTTCATGAATTTGACATAGCTAGGCATTTGTTCCAAAGCTTCCGCAATGAAATGTTGATATGCAGTTTTTTGAAGATATCCAGGAATCGAGAAAACTATTTGTCTAGTTTGTTTTTCTGGAGACGCTGTGGAAAATGTGGAGGTAGAGTGATTCTTTTTTGATCTTTTTCCTTTGCTTCTTTTTCCTCCATCTGTGGAACTACTTCGCTGCTTTCTTTTGGAACTTCTTCAATGGATGCCTTGATTCCAACATATTTGTTGATTTCTGTACCACTTTTTAAAATGATGGCATGACATTGCTCCTTCCCCATGTTCCTTGGATTTGGTTATGTGTTGCTGGGAAAGTTTCCTGGCGGTCTGTAACTCTGAGCATTGGCCAGTTGTCCAATTTGATTTTCCAGTGCTTTAATAGACGCAGATTGGCTTTGAATCAAAGCATCGTATTTTTTTAATTGGGCCAACACTTCCGCTATTCCTGGTTCTTTTTCATGCTTCTGGATTTGCTGTTGGAATCCTAGTGGTGGATTGTTCTTTTGTCCTGAATTGTTTCTCCATGCTAAATTTGGATGATTCCTTCACCCTGGGTTGTAGGTATTGGAATATGGATTGTTCCACTGTCTGTTGAAATTGTTGACATAGTTCATTGTTTCTTTATGTTGGTTTGTCTCTGGTGCTCCTCCATATGGTAAACTTGTGGATCCAAAATTGCCTTGCATGGTGAGAGTTTCCATGAATTTGCATATCTGATCCAGCTTGGCATTTACTGCTCTGTTGGCTCCAACTTCATAAATTCCAGTAATTCTTTGGATCATGCTCATTTCTGTTGGCGACAAGGAATTATTGTTGGCAATTTCTTCAATTAAGTCCCAAGCTTGATCTTTTTCCTTTTACCATTAAAGCTCCTCCAATAGCAGCATCAATTGTGGTTCTCATCAGTCCAGAAAGTCCATTATAGAAAGTTTGGACTTGTAGCCACTTTACAATCTCATGGTGAAGACATTTTCTGAGGAAATCTTTGTACCTTTCACAAGCTTCGCAGAGGGATTCTGAGTCATGTTGCACAAAGGATGTGATGTCATTCCTCAGCTTTACAGTTCTGGCTGGTGGAAAGTACTTTGCAAGAAATTTGGTGGCTAGAGTGTTCCAAGTTGTGATGGAACCTGCTGGTAGTGAATGTAGCCAAACTTTAGCTCTGTCTTTCAGGGAGTATGGAAAAACACGCAGTCTCATTGCTTATTCAGCTGCTCAGTTGTAATTGAAAGTGCCACAAACTTCCAGGAAGTTGCTGACGTGGGCATTAGGATCTCCAGTTGCATTCCCCCAAACTGTACTGACTGCTGAATCATCTGAATGCATGTTTTGATGTCACACACATTTGCTGGTAAGGGAGGAAGTACAATACAGGAAATGAAGCCGTCAACCACCGGAATGGTTCTGTCTCGAATGGGAATTGGTGGTGCAACTTCCAAAGGTTCAGGTTCCATGTTGATTAGTGCTTCTTGGCCTTCTCGCCTTTCCCTTCTCAATTGTCTGATGGTTCTTTCAATTTATGGGTCAAGCGGTCAGATTTCAAAGCTTCTGGTTCGTCTCATGTAGTGTTTGAGAACCTGAAACACAAGAAAACAGAAATAATAAGTAAAAAGAAATTACATACAAGTAAAGGTATCTAACCCCAAAACTAATAGTGAAAGATAAATAAGTCCCCAGCAACGGCGCCAAAAACTTGACTCGTGCGTAATCACATGCGTATACCGCAAGCGCACGTATCGTTCAAGTAGTATAAAAAGTATCGATCCCACGAGGACTTAAAACCTAAGCTATTAATTTATGAAGACAAATTTTTACAAGTATTTAATGGATTGATTGTTTGATTAGGTGGTGACTTTAAAATTAAAACAAGTAAAAGAAATAGCGTGAAAGCGGATTGAGGAAAATTTAATATTAATAAACTATCCAGGGTTGTGAATCTTTCCAATATATTTTAAAAGATTAAGTGATTATTTTATGTTTGTATAATCTATTGGTTTACTAACCTGGAACACGAAATTCTGCAAAAGCCTCTGTCGATGGTCAGATGCAAATACCCATTGTAACCCAATTAATCATATGTCTATGCCAACCAAGTTACCTAAATTCATCAAGTTTAAGTTCCAATTGTGGTTACCCCCCCGCCCGATAGGTATATGTCTATCCTGTAAGGAAATATATTAAATGGTTATCTATCCTCAAGGAGGATCGTGGGCTATATTAAGTCTAAGGCTGAAACCTAAAATTCCTTTGTCAAGTTTATTTTAAGTTTACCAAATCAATCTTATTAATGGCCAGTTAACAAGAAGCATTAAGCTTAAGACTTAATAAGTAAACCTTTATATTACCCAAACTATAAAATAACCCATTATAAACCGGTGATATTGGAATCCATCACAACCCCAGATAACAGACTTAGTTACGACACATATCTAAGGCTAGTAAAAACTTAAATAAAATAAAAGACATAAAGTAAATTGCTGGAAAGTAAATGCTGAAAAGTAAATACTGAAAAGTACATGCTGAAAAGTAAATGTTGGAAATTAAAAATGTAAAAGTACAATAAAAGAAAATGATGGAGTAAAAGGATCCACTTTTATCACTACTATTTTAGATATCTCCTTTATTATAATATATTAACTTTGCGTGATTTTACCAACCAGCCATATATGCGGTAACCTGATCAAGTCAAATTTAAATAGTTTATATATTATAATTAAGGGAGATTAATCTAAACATTAGTAATAAATGCTTTACCTTTTACCCCAACAGAGTGGAGTTACCTCCTCATTACTGAAAAGTAAGAACTCAAAAGTAAAGAAAAGAAAGTGTAAATGCAAAAATTAATTACTGAAAGCTGTAAATAAACAAACAAGGTACAATTTCTTAGTATTCTTAAGGAATTACATAGAAGAAAGCATGAATTCAAATCTGAAATTCGACCTTCTATTTATAGGAAAAAAATGGCTCGCGCGTCGCGACGCGTAAGATTATTCTTCCGTCGTGACACGCCGTTGATGAAGGACGCGTGGCATGCGGGTTGTGGAGATGGTGACATGTGGCAGGCTGAATGATTATTTCAATAATTATGCTAACGTGGCAATGACATGGCGATGTCGATTATCGGCAGCATGTGATGGTGACATATGGCAAGCTGACTCGGTATGTGAACGATGTGGATGCCACATGGCTGACACGTGGACGACACATGGCGATGGCGATGGTAGGCAATATGTGATGATGACATGTGGCATGGCGCACGTTAGCGGATCTGCTCTGATGTTGACACATGGCAGGCGCACGTTAGCAAAGGCGCATGTTAGCAGACTTATCAGATTTTGACACGTGTCCGGTGTATTTTAGTATGATTCGGCGCACGTTTGCTCTTTTTGTCTATTTTTCACTGTTTTGGCCCTGATTTGATTCCAGAGAGTTGAAATTTTATTTATCTACAAAATAACACAAAACACATCAAAATATTCACAAAACTCAAGAAACTATACAAAATATTAGGTCAAATGAGTGGGAAATAGTGATACATTTACCACTCATCAAGTACCTCAAAAAATTTTATCTTCGGAAAGATATGTATTCTGGTATTTTTAATGCACATTTTTTCATTACTATAAAAATATTTATCTGTTCTATTTACTGTTATTCTATTATTCATGATTTCACATTTGTATGCCTTTAAATTGCTACTTTGTGATGTTGCATTATAAGATACGAGGATACATCATTTGAGCATAAATATTATACTGGCATTAGTAAGAGACCATTCCGAACCAAACAAGCTTAAGATAGGACCTTACGAGGGGTGTAATACGACCTTAAATCATTCCTAATTTCTCATACTGGGTGTGACTCTCTTATTCTTTGGTTAGTCCCCTATAGGACTATCCGTACTTGTTAGGGATATGGCCTATACCTAACTTGTGGATGGGCTATATGTACATGTATTTGTAATATTTTCATTAATTAATAAAATGGCAATCTTTATTATACGTGTCTTACATAACTTATATGAATCATCAAACACTGTAATAAAGCCCTTAGAGTAATAAGATGATGGCTTCCACGCCTTATGAGAATCATTACTCTTAAACATTCCTAGTCATAGTTTTGTGAATAATCTGGGGGTTCACAAAACGGAGAGACTAGCATGGTGATATGATCCGCCCTTAAGTGGGGTAGCCGATCTCATAGGCTACTAGCGGAGATCCGTCCGCTTGGTGTATCAGATGGATACATGAGTTGCTTGTGTCCATCGAACTGACCGCCGAAAGTTTTCACATGGAGTGTTTATCCCATGTGTCTGTGAGAACTTTCATGTATCGATTGTATGACTAGTCCTTAGACTTGAGGTCTTTACAATCTTATGTGTGGATCAAATAACTTCTACATTCTATTTCCCCGGTTCAAAAGATCTGGTCATAAGGGTATGATTGGGTCATTTGTTGAAACACATAAAGTTTGTAAAGATACAATAGAGAATCGCCACTCTCTCGGATAATATTTTCTTATAAGAGTAGTATTCTAGTTCACGGGTTGATATGTGTGATCATTGCTTGAGACTGTGGCCGCAACGAAAGAATCATGTGAGATTCTTGGGTTAGCACGATTCATGACACTATCAACATCATACCTTTAACTATATGGGTGGACACTTTCCATACCCTAGGTCAAACGATGGGGATACAGTGAGGTGAGTGACTGTATCATATGTAAATCGCATACAGAATGGGTATATATATCTTTCCTTCTCATTTGAGGGCCTTGGCATGTTGCTAGATGTCAACCTTGGTCATTGAAATCGAATGACCATCTGATCGGAGGATAATTTATGTTCGATTAAATTATCACGATTCATTTCATGTCCAACTTGAGGGGAACCCAAAAGGTCACACACAACAAAGTCGAAATCAATGGTTAACAATGCACAGTACAAATTTAACAACATATATGATTGCTGTAGGAATTGTTCATAAATGGTTCAATGTGTTTAATTATTGAACAAATCATTTATGAGGTTCCATAGTGGCTTAGAGATTGGTGAATGACGATAGGGGCACTTTAGGAATTGGAATAAATAAAAAAAAAGACGTGAATATTAATTTTTTTTTCTTATTTTTTTTAAATTCAAATTCATCCCAAACTCTTATTAGGGTTTTATAATCTCATTAAACCACTAAATTAAGATCCAATGGCTAAGATTAAATTAGCATTTATCCCACATCGGATTCTTAATTAATTTTGTTGTCTTTGGAGCACCTATAGAAACCCAAAGAATTTTTTACAAATTTTTGCACCAAACCTTTCATATCTTGGGTTTATATAAGTGAGCAACTCTAAAGTTTAATAGTATGCCACTGATTTTGAGGATCCTTAAGTCTAATTGACTAGAGGAACCTCGAGTTAAAAGTTTTGAGGTATTTTCATAGGCTAGCACCAAAGCCAAAATACTCGTGCACTCAAGGCGTAGTCTTGCCGTTGAGTTTTGACTTTGGTGTGTGCACCTTTAAAGGCCACACACTTGGGTGGCTCGTTGGAACGTGGAAGAGCTTGCTGAGTTCGAGAAAAGCTTGTAGATTGGAGGGAGGACTAGAGGAGTCTTCGGTTCAAGTAAGTCTTTTTCTTTCTTTATTTTAATTTGAGTTCTTATGATAGTTAGCATGTTTAGGTTTATGTTCTTTGCATGTTTTATAAGTTTTTATGCTTAGAATATATTGTCACATGCCTAGGCTTGTAGAATAATAAAAACAAATGGGTCTTGGGCAAAGGGATAGCGGCATCATAATTTGATTTATTTAATTTTCCGTTGCGCACTCGCGGTCGCTTCCCAACAGTGGTATCAGCGCGCCAGATTTGTTTTGATTAGTTCACTCTCATTTGAACTCGAAATTGGGTGTGTAAAAGCTCGTTGGAAAGCTAACACCCTGAACTTACCTTTAGGTACAAGTTTTGCATGATTTGGTTAATATTTGAATTATGAAATTGCATTTAAAATTTACGGATCTGTAAATAGAGAGTGTATTGCTTATCCCTTAGCTAAGTAATTATCCCGTGATGAACTTATAGATTTATTACCTTTGAGGCTAATAAACATAAATCACTTGTTTATAATAAAAGACATTATAAAAGATACAAGTGGGGTGGGACCAAGGCGTTAATAAAACTTTCCAAACTAAAGTTAATTTAACCAAAGGTATTACTGGAGTTAGATAATGATTTGATGTCTTCCTTCACTCACTACCTTTTTATAGCCAAAAGGAAAAGCTGTGAAGACATCTAGATAATCATTTACTCAAAGCTTACCTTAAAGCATATTTAAAGTGTTGGACTAATTTGAAGGATCTATTGTTAATTTCTGTCACTAAGGGTATTTAAGAGTGTTCGCTCCATCGTCCCTCTGGGGAATTTTCAATGGAGGAATCCATTTGACAGTTATTCACTTAAACTTGCCAAAATCCTCAATAATAATTTAAGTCTAAAATTTACCTCCCATTGTAAAGTATAGACCCCAATGGCCTAAACCGTATTGGCAGGACTAGGCTTTACCAGACTGACTAAAACCAATTTGTCCCTAAATCGTACTATTGACAATGGTTTGACTTTTCTGAGTCATAAGACGCAGCGACCCTTAGACATGGTCTTATAACTTAGTGGCAAAGATTGGTTGTCCACGAGGACTAGCATAAGCTATGACATGTTTGATTCCCCAACCCAATGATCAAGGAATTGTGATTTATATCATAAATTGGTTGGGAACCTACCTAATTATCATATTTTATAATGACCAGCCCTAGTCGGAGTTATGAAATGATGATAATGGGATCCTTGCCCACAAGAAATCCATCATATTGGGGTTGATGCGATTTGCTTAAAATTTTAAAACAATTGAGTGAGAGCAACTTCATAATATTAAAAGCCAATGTTATTATGAAACATTAATGAAAACATATTCTTAATTTTAATATTCTCTCTTAACATGTGGGTTAAAATATTTAACAAACATTCAAATGGCAAACAGAGTATGACTTCGTTCCATCCTTGATGAGCATAAGCTCAAAGGGGACAACTACAATGACTGGTTTAGAAACCTTAAAATTTTCTTACGACAAGAAAATATTTTCTATGTTCTTGAAAGACCATTTCCCCCTGAACCCGCAGAAAATACTGACCAAAACACATTTGATGCTTGGCAAAAAAACGTCGATGATGATGAGCAAGCAGTTTGCATAATGCTTGGCTCTATGTCGGACGAACTTCAGAAAGCTCACGAAGATATGGATGCTCAAACCATCATCTTTCACTTGAAGGAGTTGTATACAACTTCCGTTCATATCGTGAGATTCCAAGTGTCATGTGCCTTATTCTAAACAAGGTATAAGGAAGGATCTGTTAGTGGACATGTGTTTAAGATGATTGGCCACATTGAAAAATTGGTCAACCTCGGGTTCATCATGGATCATGAGATAGGTCACGATCTAATTCTTCAGTCCTTACCAAAAGACTTCTCTAACTTTATTATATAGCTTCATCTGTCTAATAAAGAAGCTACTTTAACAAAATTGCACAATCTGATAAAGAAAGCAGAGAAGGACTTGAAATCGGAGCTTAAAACCCCCGTCACGCTTACGGGTACGGACCTGAAGCCCCGAGGCCCAAAGAAAATTAAGGGCAAAGCCAAGGCTCCAGATCACCTAAAGCCCAATGGTAAGGTGGAGAAGAAAAAAGGAAAGGGGAAATGTTTCTTTTGTGGAAAGAGGGTCATTGGAAGAAAGACTGCAGATCCTTGAAAGCAAAGGAAACTAGGGAAACCCAAGAGTCCAAGAAGCCCAATGCTTCAGGTATGTTGTATATGATTGAACTATATTCTCAAAACTCTAAACTTTCTACTTGGGTGCTTGACATCGGTTGTGGGACTCACTTGTGTAACAATATGCAGGGCTTGAGAAACAGTAGGAGACTCCGTCATGGGGAGGTTGACTTACGCATGGGTAATGGAGCAAAACTGGCTACATTGTGCTTGGGGACTTATTCATTAGTTTTGCCGAATGGTTTAGTTTTAGACTTAGAAGATTGTGTTTATGTACCTTCTCGAGTAAAGAACATCATTTCAATTTCTTCTTTATGTAATAAAGGCTTTTCACGCCTAATAAGTTGTGATGAATGTTCTATTTATTTCAATGAAATAAAATATGGAGATGGTATTTTGAATAATGGTATCTATATCTTACAAACTAACAAAGAATGTTCAACCTCTAATATATACAATGTTAACTCGAATAATCTTAATGAATCACTTCTATGGCACAGTCGCTTAGGTCATATCAATGAAATAAGATTAACTAAGCTACATAAGGATGGGTATTTCATACCCTTTAAATATGAACCTTATAGAATTTGTGAGTCTTGTTTACTTGGTAAAATAACCAAATTACCCTTCAAAGGTAAATGACAGCATGCAACAGAGACATTAGAACTCATACACTCTGATGTATGCGGACCAATGTCAGTCACCGCTTGAGGTGGATTCTCTTACTTCATTACCTTTATCGATGATCACTCGCGATATGGTATGTGTACCTTATGCGGTACAAATCTGAAGCCTTTGAGAAATTCAAAGTCTTCAAAGCTGAAGTAGAAAACCAGCTTAATAAAAGTATTAAGTCACTAAGGTCTGACCGAGGTGGTGAATACTTAAGCGACGAATTTCAAGATTACTTGAGAGAAAATGGCATTGTTTCCCAGTGGACTCCTCCAGGAACTCCACATCATAATGGGGTCTCCGAAAGAGAAATCAGACATTATTAGATATGGTCCGATCAATGATGCCAGACACGGATCTACCTCTTTCATTTTGGGGTCTTGCTTTAGAAACTGCAACACTACTACTAAACCAAGTTCCTTCCAAGACTGTTAGTCAAACACCATATGAGTTATGGTCTGGGAAACGTCATAGTCTTAGTTATCTAAGAGTTTGAGGATGTGACGCATATGTTAAGCTCACTAATAAATTGGATGATAGGGCAGTTAAATGTAAGTTTGTAGGATATGCCTTGAACTCAAGAGCATACGTGTTCTACGACCCAAATGAACAAAGAACATTTGTCTCACAAAATGCTAAATTTCTAGAGAATGAATTCATTCTCAAGAAATATAGTGGAAGTATATTTGACCTCAAAGAGGTACGAGAAGAACAATACACAGAACTAAACCCCAGGCCTCTCAAAAGGGCGGCGACGGAACACCCACAAGGTTATGAACTTAGAAGGTCTGGTAAGGAAAGATATGAGCCTGAAGATATGGTTTCCATATTGATGAGGAACATGATCAGGTCATTGATAATGACGATCCCACCAGTTATGATGAAGCAATGCGTGACATTGATTCAGTCAAGTGGCTTGAGGCCATGAAATCCGAAATAGACTCTATGTATCAGAATCAAGTCTGGGACTTGGTGGATGCACCTGAAGGGATAAAACCCATAGGCTACAAGTGGATTTACAAGCGTAAAATTGATGCAGAAGGCAACATCCAAACATATAAGGCTAGGTTGGGGGCGAAAGGTTATAGAAAAATCCAAGGAATTGACTACGATGAAACCTTCTCGCCTGTTGCAATGATAAAGTCCATTCAAATTTTACTGGCACTAGCTGCAAAATTTGATTATGAGATTTGGCAGATGGATGTCAAAACAGCTTTCCTTATTGGGATCCTATTAGAGGAAGTCTATATGACACAACCTGATGGGTTTGCATCTAAGGATTATTATAATAAAGTATGCAAGCTTAGACGATCCATTTATGGACTCAAACAACGCCTCCAGAAGTTGGAATATACGATTTGATGAGACAATCAAAGAATTTGACTTCATCAAAAATAGAGACGAGCCTTGTGTTTACGGGAAATGTAGTGGGTGCGCTGTTGTATTTCTTGTATTATATGTCGATGACATATTAATCATCGGGAATGATATTCCCATGATGCAAGCCACCAAGCAATGGTTATCTCAGAATTTCTCCATGAAAGATTTGGGAGAAGCAGCCTACATCATCGACATTAAGATCTACCGTTATAGATCTAAGAGGTTGTTAGGACTTTCTCAATCTACATACATAGATAAAGTTTTGAAAAGATTCAAAATGGAAGATTCCAAAATAGGTAATTTACCTACTTGTCATGGAATCAAATTATCTAAGAAGCAATGTCCACATACTCCTTCAGATAGAGAGCGTATGAGTAGGATCCATAATGCTTCAGTAATAAGATTGATCATGTACACCATGCTATGTACAAGACCTGATGTCTCTTATACTTTTAGCATAACGAGCAGGTATCAGAAAAATCCTGGTGAGCAACACTGGGCAGCTTTCAAAATAATCCTCAAGTATCTGAGAAGAACTAAGGATATGTTCTTGACATACGAGATTGTTCTGAGATGAAAGTCATTAGTTACTGTGATGTGAGCCTTCAGACCGATAGGGATGACAGCAGATCGCAAACATGATATCTGTTTACTATGAATGGCAGAGCTGTCAGTTGGAAAAGCTCAAAGCAGTCAACTACAGCGGACTCCACCATAGAAGCCGAGTATATTGCAGCATCTGAGGCAGCTAAAGAAGCAGTCTGGATAAATAAGTTCATCACGGAGCTAGAAGTGCTTCCCGCGTTAAAGAATGGCGTCACGATGTACTGTGACAACACGGATGCCATTGCTCAATCAAAGGAACCAAGGTCCCACCAGAAATCCAAGCATATACTCAGGCGATTTCATCTCATCAGGGAGATTGTTGAGAGAAAAGAAGTTATTATAGAGAAAATACCCACAGAAGATAATCTTGCAGATTCTCTGACTAAATGGCTGACTCACAAAAGTATGATAGGCACACCCGAGAGTATGGTGTTCAGATTCATACTAGTTGGCTATAGTGCAAGTGTGAGATTGTTAGGGATATGCCCTATACCCAACTTGTGGAAGGGCTATATGTACATGTATTTGTAATATTTTCATTAATTAATAAAATGGCAATCTTTATTATACATGTCTTACATAACTTATATGAATCATCAAACCTGTAATAAAGCCCTTGGAGTAAAAAGATGATGGCTTCCATGCCTTATGAGAATCATTACTCTTAAACGTTCCTAGTCATAGTTTTGTGAATAATCTGGGCATTCACAAAGCGGAGAGACTAGCATGATGATATGATCCGCCCTTAAGTGGGGTAGCCAATCTCATAGGCTACTAGCGGAGATCCATCCGCTTGGTGTATCACATGGATGCATGAGTTGCTCGTGTCCATCGAACTAAGCGCCGGAAGTTTTCACATGGAGTGTTTATCCCTGTGTCTGTGAGAACTTTCATGTATCGATTGTATGACTAGTCCTTAGACTTGAGGTCTTTACAATCTTATATATGGATCAAATAACTTTGACATTCTCCTTCCCCGCTTCAAAAGATCCAGTCATAAGGGTATGATTGGGTCATTTGTTGAAACAATAAAGATACAATAGAGAATCGCCACTCTCTCGGATAATATTTTCTTATAAGAGTAGTATTCCAGTTCACGGGTTGATATGTGTGATCAGTGCTTGAGACTGTGACCGCAGTGGAAGAATCATGTGATATTCTTGGGTTAGCACGATTCATGACACTATCAACATCACATATTTGACTATATGGGTGGACACACTTTCCATACCCTCGGTCAAACAGTGGGGATACAGTGAGGCAAGGGACCGTATCATATGTAAATCGCATACATAATGAGTATATATATCTTTCCTTCTCATTTGGGGGCCTTGGCATGTTTCTAGATGTCAACTTTGGTCATTGAAATCGAACGACCATCTGATCGGAGGATAATTTATATTCGATTAAATTATCATGATTCATTTCATGTCTAACTTGAGGGGAACCCAAAAGGTCACACACAACAAAATCGAAATCTATGGTTAACAGTGCACAGTACAAATTTAACATCATATTTGATTGCTGTAGGAATTGTTCATAAATGGTTCAATGTGTTTAATTATTGAACATATCATTTATGAGGTTCCATAGTGGCTTAGGGATTGGTGAATGACGATAGGGGCACTTTGGGAATTGGAATAAATAAATAAAAATGTGAATATAACGTGAATAGTAAAATTTTTTTGTTATTTGTTTTGAATTCCAATTTGGCCCAAACTCTTATTAGGGTTTTATAATCTCATTAACCACTAAATTAAGATCCAATGGCTAAAATTAAATTAGCATTTATCCCACATCAGATTCTTAATTAATTTTGTTGTCTTTGGAGCACCTATATAAACCCAAAAATTCTTTAGAAATTTTTGCACCAAACCTTTCATATCTTGGGTTTATATAAGTGAGCAACTCTAAAGTCTAAGAGTAAGCCACTGATTTTGAGGATCCTTAAGTCTAATTGACTAGAGGAATCTCGAGTTAAAAGTTTTGAGGTATTTGCCTAGGCTAGCACCAAGGACAAAATACCCGTGCACTCAAGACGTACTCTTGCCGTTGAGTTTTGGCTTTCGTGTGTGCACCTTTGGAGGCCACACACTTGGGTGGCTCTTTGGGACGTGGAAGAGCTTGCTGTTGGACAATTATGACCCATAGCATCACTATTTGTACATAACATGGTGTTGTTGTACAAATTAACTATGTGACAACGGAAATTGCTCTTTAATCATTTGTAATTGGATTACCGGGATATATAAATGATAAAAGTTCATATGATTAGTTCCAGATTAATAAGATATGAGAATATTAATCCACTAAGGTTTAATCATTAAATATCCATAGTCGTAGTATTATCGAGATTGGACATCGATAATGCGGAATAGACTAGTATTGCACTTGTGCGCGTTGTAGGAGTATAACGACATAGTTCTCATATATTTAAATATTGGATACTTTTGCAAGTGTGATAGGAGGTTGTGTTTATCGATGGTACGGAAACAGCTTCGCTATAGATAGACCCCTCAGAATTCCATTGGTAGTATGACTATGTGTCTATGGAAGTCCGAATCAGGGTAGGTGTATTTGGTCTTAACCTGCGACTTGCATCGCTAATACTTGCGACAATCAATATACTTTGGTTTTGGTCATCCGGGCTTTAACAAGTTCTGTGTATGCCTCTTCTGGGTATATTTAGAATCGTAGTGTATTGGGTGTGATGTCAAGATGGAAGTATCACTCCAGTCATATGGAGATGATAGTCACGTAGGATACGGAACTGGTGCTCTTGTATGCTGCAGCTATCGGGATAATATGACTAGGTCATGTTTATCCGATTATAGAGACTAGTTACCAGAGATCCGATATGTGCTTCGTACATGGCAGACACAATTCCAGCCCCAGTCCTAGCACGTGACATCCGATACTGGATCGTAATACGCAATACTACGTATACTACGCCTGATACAGATTACATATTCCTATAAGAATATTTATGGAGAATTGGGAAGGCACGGTGCTTTGCTAGAAGCCAACCATGTCTTGTAAATTGGTAAAAACATAGTACTAGGTACGTACGTGTTCGGATAGTCCGACGACCAGATTTACTGCCAACATATCCGGGGATCTCATGGGTCGCTTCCCGAAGATTCACCGATGACGTATGACTCGAACATAATTAATATTGGATTAATTATTAGAGAGAGAAAATTAATCTAGGATTAATTGCGGTGATATTTTATCTAGGATAAAATATTATTTAAAGAGAGAGAACGATTAATTTGGAATTAATCGATAAAATAATATATTCGATATATTATACGAAATTAGATTTCGACGTAGAATTAAAATTGGATTTTAATTCGGGCAAACGAGTTAATTTAGAATTAATTCGCTAGTGACGTGAATAGTAATTTTGCTAGGCATAATTATTTAATTAAATTTTATTTAATTACGTCGCAACAAAAAATTCATTAATTCAGAATTAACGAACCTGAGCTCGGAATGTGTTTGCGAGGCCACTCCAATTTTGAATCAAGTGCGGCCATAAATCACATCGCAAGTCACTCACATGTCACATCCACTTTTTGTGATGTGTGTTATGTCACCTTTTTGGTGATGGAGGTGGTTGAGAGCAATTAATGATCTTTTCCCTCCAAATTGCTTTTGGAAAGCATATACCAAAAATGGTTTTTGACTTTGGAAAATGACTTGGTAATTGTTTTAGAAAAAATACACATCTCTCACCATCATTCACATCTCTCCCTCTTTTGCAAAGGCTTGGCCGAATCTAGCAAAGGAAGAAGAAGAAAAATTATGGCAATTTTTCAAGAGTGCTAGCACACCAAAGGAGTCTTACAAAGGTGATAGGGAAACTCATTCATGAGCATGGAATCATTCACAAAGCTTGGAGCTTGAAGATCAATACATGGAGCACAAAGAAGGGCATGGCCGAGAACTTCAAGGAGCAAGAAAATTTTTTATGTTCTTCGCATCGCAAAGCCGATCAAAGTGAGTGTAGGCATTGTATTTTTGCATGTGAAATCCGATGATGAGTCTCAGTTGTAGGCACTACCTTTTAAGTCGCGGAAGCCGCGGAAAACGGATGTCGGAAGGGAGGAGTAAAAAATTGACTCATAATCGGATTGAGTAAACGACACTTTCTTTTGTTTTATATTTCTTTGATTTATTTATTTTTCGTCATTTGAATTCCGCATGTTATTTGTATGCATGATGCAATCGAGCGCATGGGCTTAGTAAGTCGGATTAAAGGTCCCCTATTTGGAGAGGTTAAAATCCTTTACCACGATGCTTTGCCGCGCCGGTTGATGTGTGTTCGGTTGAATGTGAGATATGTTCAATCGGACATACTAAGTTTGATGTTATTGTCTTTATTCCTTGTATGCATGATGCAATCGAGCGCATGGGCTTAGTAAGTCGGATTAAAGGTCCCATATCTGGAGGGGTTAAAACCCTTTACCACGATGCTTTGCCGCGCCGGTTGATGTGTGTTCGGTTGAATGTGAGATATGTTCAATCAGGCATACTAAGTTTGATGTTATTGTCTTTATTCTTTATATGCATGATGCAATTGAGCGCATGGGCTTAGTAAGTCGGATTAAAGGTCCCCTATTTGGAGGGGTTAAAATCCTTTACCACGATGCTTTGTCGCGCCGGTTGATGTATATTCGGTTGAATATAAGATGTGTTCAATCGGGTATACGAAGTTTCATATAGTCATCATTTTCTTTGTACGCATCGTAATGAAAAGCATGTTTATTCCATTGGTTGCATCATTTACCTTAGTCTTGTGTTATATCGGATGGAAACCCAGACATAAATTCTGTAGCTGA
Source organism: Zanthoxylum bungeanum (assembly GCA_019454045.1). NCBI lineage: Eukaryota > Viridiplantae > Streptophyta > Magnoliopsida > Sapindales > Rutaceae > Zanthoxylum > Zanthoxylum bungeanum. The sequence continues at coordinate 98,448 of SKCR01033621.1, read as the reverse complement.
TTCCGAATGGATGGTAGTGCGGTCTGTACTTGAGATACAATTCCACGTACCACTTGGAAAAGTTCTCACATGTGTGTTTGTGTCCATATTAGTTATCTTCTTTTGCACCACGTCATAGCATGCTTACTTTAATGCCTAATTGCATCCTTAAGTGTCTTTTTGCATTATGTACTTACTTGACCCTTTTATTTACGCATGGACATGTAATGGCTATTTGTTTATGATATGTCTATGAAATCACGTGTTCGCCATTATTTGATTCGCCTTTATGTGTGCTTGTGTGGTTAGTGTGTGCTTGTGTTTCCATGAATACAATATGCCAATGAAGTTGTATGTTCGTTGTTACTTTGATGTACTTTCAAGCATGCAATCTTAGATGTGAAATATGTGCAAATTTAGGTGTAAGTTTTATTTTTGTGCATGTGAATTTAGAAGCATGATACTCTTGGAAATAAGTGTTACTTAAGCTTGATTAAATTATTACACAAATCCTTTCATTACAAGTGACATAAGTAAGAGACCATTCTGAACCCAACGGTTTGAGGTCTTCCCTTGCGAGGGGTGAGTGCGGCCTTAAATCTCATTTTCCCGGTTCACACCGGGTGGTGACTCCATTATTCTCCGGTTTAGTCCCCCGTGGCTACTCCGTACTCCCGACCGGGCCGCGAGCTCGGAACAGCATGCGTCGCCCAGTTTCTGTGTTCCCACAGTGAGTATTTCCGCAACTTTACTTTGATGTATTCACACGTTTATATGCTTAATTTGATCTTGGTTTGACCTAGAAAACCCAACAATGGTATCAGAGCCATTATTAAGCATGAAATTGATTAAGGGTAAAATTTGGGTAAAATTGATTTGAGCATGTTTTGATAAAATTGATTGTTTGAGTATGCTTGAATGATGATAATTAGAGTTATGCATGATCAATTTGATGAAAATTGAATTGGATTAAATTTTCCCCAATTTTTTGGCTTGGCCGAAAATATAGTATGCCCTAAAGTCATGGTAATTTGTTTTTTTGATCATTGGATGAGTTGAAAGACATGGGATGAATTGATTTATGATTTAATTGGATTAAAATCGAAATCGGATTTAAAATCCCTCTAATTGCCGTGAGCTATAAGCATGTAAATGAGATGATTTTTTGTTTCAATTATGTTGGACATGTGTTGAACAAATTAAATCATGATTAATTGATTAAATTGGTATTTTGGAAATGTTAATTTGAATAATTAATTATGGCTATACACTTTATTAATTAAATTGTGAAATTTGGAATATTGTAATTTAATTAGTTAGCTAAATTTGGAATTGGGCTTATAAAGTTGTATTTGGGCTTAATGGGCTTGGTTGGGCCAAATTTGGTTTAGGTTAATTGGTTGGATCCAATTGGGCCTAAAACCATTTCCATAAAATCCAAAGATAATAAAATGGGCCTTTAATATTTTAATTGGGCCTAAATTGATTTTTGGCAAAATAGTGATTCTTTATTGGGCTTTGGTTGCCAAAGTCCATGCCTTATAAATTAATTGAAAGCCCATTGGACTTTAATTAAATTGACATTGGATGTTAATTGGGCTTTGAGACCCGTAATGATTAGATTTAGAATCTAAGTCGCAAAGGCTCATTAATAAAGTGTAATTATTTAATTTAGAATTAAATAAAGAATTAGTATTGAATGCAAATTAAATTGGATTTAATATTGTAGTTTGATATAATTCAAGAATTCGTACTTTGAGTACTTATTCTTAAAACGAGTTGGACTCCCGTAAATCAAATTGTTGTTTGAACATTGGATGGTCATTAATTTCAGATTAATTAATTGGATTAGATTGATTGATAACATGCTTTGTGTGAATACATGGATGTGATGTATGAATAATGTATATCAGATAGATATTATATGGGTGAGGGCAATTTTGGAAATTGTTGTAATAAATTTAGAATTTATTAAATTGGACCTTCGTGTCCAGCCTGTTACCTCTTGACTCTTTATATTTCTCTTCTCACCTATTCCCCTCAATGTAAATGAGGTTTCTTTAGAAGTGTTATGTAATTGGGTAGAAGTAAGATTTGTGCTAGCGGGAGAGAGGAAAGAGAGAGATTTGTTCTAGGAACAAAGTGTTTTAAATATCCATCCCCATATCATTATTATTTTATTTATCGCGCCTTATTCTGTTTTAGAATGCATGTTTAAGGATGTATGATGAGAACTAATCAAAGATAATTAATTGGTTACTAATTACGCGAAAAATCCTCAATAAATATTAAGCGTTTTTCCTTCCATTGAATGATTCATTCTCAAGATCCAAGATTGGCACTAGTTTGTTGGCCAAAGTCAAGACCTTTGTCCATCGCGGATGTGTTTGAACCATGAAGGCTTTGTTCCATATCGCATGTCTTGTCCAAGTTGTGATTTGTTGGCCAAAGTCAAGATCACTTCTTGTCCATCGACATCGATTACGAAGCTTTCCAAGGTCAATAGGTCCCGCTTAACTGGGATCATTAAGCTTGTTGTGCCAAAGCCAAGGCTTAGTTGATTCAGAGGAAAAAGGTTAGGGAATATATCAGATATATTGGCATATATTAGATATATGTTTCGGACTTGGATGTCCACCTACTGGATCTAGGAATTGGATGAGATCCAATTGATCTTAGAGATCTACCTAGTTAAATATCATACAGCTTGTTGGCCAAAGTCAAGGTTGTGTGTTATTTAACGGGATCCTAGCCCACTAGGAAACTAGGTTTCCCGAGTACTCAACAGAGGGTTAGAGGCTCGCCGAAAAATAGTGGGAGGCAAATATTAAATTTGCAATTTCGTTTAGATACTTGCCAATACGCTCTCATTTCATTTTTCGTCAATAAATAAAATATATTAGTTGGACTAATATTTAATTGTGTTTTAATTAAACAGTTGGACTGTATTCAAACTACTTCAATTTATAGTTGATTATATAATTGGATTATAGTAATCAATATATTTGAATTTAACTAATTAAATTATTTGATTATATAGTTAGACTATGGTAATCATTATAATCAATAGTACCAGAAATCGTTGATTAGATAGTTGGACTATTAGAATCAAGATAACTAAAAGATTAGCGTTTAAAATATAATCCTATGAGAAAATGTCTTTAGACGGCTTTAATTTTCAGATTGGGAATAAAACCTCCGGATAGTCCTGGGATTTGAGAAGTTATTCTAGTTGATAGAGTGACATCTCGGGCCTAAGCCCGAAGTTGAACAAATAGTAGAACATGATCTTTGGAAGATTCATGTGATGATAACTTTAGTGCTTAATCCATTATGCTTACCGCAATGAATCTTTAATTTCGTCGTCAAAATTAAGGATTAGATCATTATTCCATGATGTTGAAATTAAAGATCTTCGTAGATATATTCTTAGTTTTTAGAAGTACAAATTGCAAAAGAAGCTCTTTCGCTCGCGTATGTCAGAGGGTACATCTGTCGAGCACTAGGTGTTGCAGATGATTGCTGACATCAATCAGCTAGGTTAGCTGGGCATTACCTACGTGGTTGAGACTACCAAAGATTTGATCTTATAGTCTCTACCCGAAAGCTGGGGCAGGTTCTGTTGGACAATTATGACCCATAGCATCACTATTTGTACAGAACATGGTGTTGTTGTACAAATTAACTATGTGACAAAGGAAATTGCTCTTTGATCATTTGTAATTGGATTACCAAGATACATAAATGATAAAAGTCCATATGATTAGTACCAGATTAATAAGATATGAGACAATATTAATCCAATAAGGTTTAATCATTAAATTATCCTTAGTCGTAGTATTATCGAGATTGGACATCGATAATGCGGAATAGACTAGTATTGCACTTGTGCGCGTTGTGTGAGCATAACGACATAGTTCTCATATATTTAAGTATTGGATACTTATGCAAGTGTAATAGGAGGTTGTGTTCACCGATGGTACAAAAACAGCTTCGCTCTGGATAGACCCCTCGGAATTCCATTGGTAGTATGACTATGTGTCTATGGAAGTCCGAATCAGGGTAGGTGTATTTGGTCTTAACCTGAGACTTGCACCGCTAATACTTGCGATAATCAATATACTTTGGTTTTGGTCGTCCAGGGCGATAATCAATATACATCTGATACTAGATCGCAATATGTAATACTACATATACTACGCCTGATACATATTATATATTCCTTTAAGAATATTTCTGGAGAATTGGGTAGGCACGGTGATTTGCTAGAAGCCAACCATGTCTTGTAAATCGGTAAAAACGTAGTACTAGGTAAGTACGTGTTCGGATAGTCCGACGACCGGATTTACTGCCAACATATCCAGGGATCTCATGGGTCGCTTCCCGAAGATTCACCGATGACGTATGACTCACACATAATTAATCTGGGATTAATTATAGAGAGAGAAAATTAATCTAGGATTAATTACAGAGATATTTTATCTCGGATAAAATACTATTTGAAGAGAGAGAATGATTAATTTGGAATTAATCGATAAAATAATATATTCGATATATTATATGAAATTAGATTTCGACGCGGAATTAAAATTGGATTTTAATTCGGGTGAACGAGTTAATTTAGAATTAATTCGATAGCGACGTGAATAGTAATTTTGCTAGTCATAATTATTTAATTAAATTTGATTTAATTACTTCGCAACGGAAAATTCGTTAATTTGAAATTAGCAAACCCGATCCCGAGTGTTTGCGGGCCCATTCATATTTCGAATCAAGTGGGGCCCATAAGTCACATCACGCGTCACATCATTAGTCATTCTTGTGATAGAAGTCACATCAACTTTGAGTGATGTGATGGATGTCACTTTTGTTAGTGATGTGAGTTGTTGGAAGGCTTTAATGCCTTGTAAATTTTTTGAATTTGGTAATTGATTTTTTGTATTTGATTTTTGAAATAAAAAAAATACACAACACACACAACTTTCTCTTTTCTCCCTCTTCCTCCAACTCACGGCAATGGTGCCATTTTTCCTCTCTTGGGCGTAAAGCTAGTGTAGGCATTGCATTTTTGCATGTGAAACCCGATGATGAGTCACAGTTGGAGGCACTACCTTTTTAGTTAAGGATATTGCGGGAAACGGTCGTCGGAAGGGAATCGGTATTTCGTTAGATCCTTATTCACTTGTTTAGCGTCAAGCTCACTTGTTGGACCTCCGTTTAGAGCACCTCTGGCCCAAAAAAAACCCGCAAACCTTTTAACCTTGGCCCAAAACCCTTGCCACCCACCTAAGCCCACTCACCAAACAAACACAACACCTAGCCCACCAAGAGAGGCCCACACGCCATAGCCCCTAAAATACACACAAATTAAATCAAATATTAATTAAATTAAATATTAACTAAATAAAATATTAATGAATTGATATACCAAATTAAATAAGACATAAAATATAGTCATACCTAATTAAGATAAATCACATATTGTAACTTCCTAATCCAAAATATTATATATAAATTAAAGAAATATTATGCCTAATAAAATCAATCCTAACCAATTAAAATATTGTATTCCTAAACCAAGCAAATCAAATATTTAACCTTCATAATTCACCAAAATTTGTCCCCCAAATCAATCAAATCCTTTTCCTTGTTTGACACCAAATCCAATCTTTTCCTTGTGAGACAAGGGGGAGCCCTAGCCCTTCTCTATATAAACAAACCATAACCAAGACATGCACTTCCTTCAGAAGACACAACTCATACGCAAATCACAGCAAGAAATCCTTGACATTACACGCAAATCACAAGAAAAATAGCAAACAATTCTCTTCATCTCCACCCTCACATTACCGAGAACAACAAGCCTTCAAACACTCATTCACATCACCGAAAGACATAGCCTAAAATAGTAGCTACATCACTGAAATTTAGCCCTCCAAGCAGCCCCTAAACACCATCCAATTACCGAAAATTACATCCCCTTAAACAACCGAAAAACACCTTAAAAACAGTCCTTAACACCTTAAAACAGTAACACAAAAATAACTGCAGCCTAAACCCCTTAAACAACCGCAAACAGCAGCCCCTGGACCTCTAAAAAAATGCAAGAACAGTAGCTGTGAAGACCTAAAATAGTAAGCAGAAAATACAGAGGAAACATCAGCAAAACGGAGGTCAAACAACAAGCAAAACAGCGAGCTAAGACGCTAAGCCAGTGAAACAGAAAAGTGAGGAGCTTTAACCCTTCCGATCTCCGCGAAACATAGGTCTGAAAGTCGGCAAAAAAGGTTAGACCTGAGGGTATTTTTCACACTCGTTTTCAATTTTATTTTTATTATTTATTGAGTACTGTTCGCATGATTATTATGTTAAAATGCATGTTGTGGCCCTTGAGTAGATAAATATACATGTATTACGAAATATTGTATGTTGTGGCCTTGGAATAAAATGAAAGATGTGTAAACTCTCGTGGTATATCGGATGGAAACCTGGACATAAATTTCATAGCTGATTCCAAATGGACGGTAGTATGATCTGTACTCGAGATACAACTCCACGTACCGCTTGAGTAAACGGCACATTCTTTTGTTTATGTTGCTTTGATTTATTTATTATTCGTCATTTAAATTCTGAATGTTATTTGTTTATGTAATGATGTGATCGAGCGCATGGGCTTAGTAAGTTGGATTAAAGGTCCCCCATTCTGAGGGGTTAAAATCCTTTACCACGATGATTTGCCGCGTCGATTAATGTATATTCGGTTGAACGTAAGATGTGTTCAATCGGGTATACAAAGTCCGATATTATTGTCTTTTTTTATATGCATGATGTGATCGAGCGCATTGGCTTAGTAAGTTGGATTAAAGGTCCCCTATTCAGAGGGGTTAAAATCCTTTACCACGATGCTTTGCCGCGCCGATTAATGTATATTCGGTTGAATGTAAGATGTGTTCAATCAGGTATACGAAGTCCGATGTTATTGTCTTTATTTTTATATGCATGATGTGATCGAGCGCATGGGCTTAGTAAGTTGGATTAAAGGTCCACTATTATGAGGGGTTAAAATCCTTTACCACGATGCTTCGCCGCACCGATTAATGTATATTCGGATGAATGTAAGATGTGTTCAATCAGGTATACGAAGTCCGATGTTATTGTCTTTATTTTTATATGCATGATGTGATCGAGCACATGGCTTAGTAAGTTGGATTAAAGGTCCCCTATTTTGAGGGGTTAAAATCCTTTACCACGATGCTTTGCCGCACCGATTGGTGTATATTCGATTGGATGCGAGATGAGTTCAATCGGATACGTGAGGTCCCACATTGTGGATTTGTTTGTCTATGAATGTGTTGCATACATCAGGTCTGGTTCCGTTCGAACGCGTTCTCGAACGCCACAAGAACGTGAACTTTCTATTTACCATTCGAACGCGTTCTCGAACGCTACGTGAACGCGCACACATTTTCTTAGTTTTATCATGCATCAGGTCTGGTTCCGTTCGAACGCGCTCTCGAACGCTATACGAACGCGAACCTTCTGTTTACCGTTCGATCGCGTTCTCAAACGCTACGCAAACGCGCATGCATTTTCTTAGTGTTTCATGCATCAGGTCTGGCTCCGTTCGAACGCGTTCTCGAACGCTATACGATTGCGAACCTTCTTTTTACCGTTCGAACGTGTTCTCGAATGCGCACCCACTGAACTGAGTCATTTTCATCAGATTTCGTGCATAATTGTTCCTAGTAGCTATCCCTTCATATGATGAACCTGATTGATTCTCTGTATTACGTAAGATTGTGTAGGTGTCGTTCATCTGTATTCCCCACATGTATGAGTACAATGTGTTTATTAACTTGTATGCTTGCCGTATGTTAATTTATCTTTATGTATGCAAATTGAGACATAGATTACATGCAAATAGGCTGTATGCAAATTCGGATATGTGTTAAATGTAAATTTAGATGAACTTGTTGATGTATGCATGCGAACTTAGGGGTAAATCATCCTTGGAAATATGTTGCTTAGGCTTGGTTAGATTATTGTACAAATCATTTTATTACAAGTGGCATAAGTAAGGGACCATTCCGAACCCAACGGTTTGAGGTATTCCCTTGCGAGGGGTGAGTGCGGCCTTAAATCTTTGTCCCGGTTCACACCGGGTGGCGACTCCATTATTCTCCGGTTTAGTCCCCCGCGGGCTACTCCGTACTCCTAACTGGGCCGCGAACCCGGAACAACATGCGTCGCCCAGTTTGTGTTCCCACAGCTAGGCTTCATTTTCTTCATGATTTTGTTGCAAAATCTCAAGAGCTAGCACTCAAAGGAGTCTCACAAAGGTGATAGGGAAACCCATTAATGAGCATGGAATCATTCACAAAGCTTGGAGCTTGAAGATCCAACACAAGGAGCACAAGGGGACCTTGGCCGAAACCAACAACAAGAAAAGCTTGGAGCATAAAGTTTTTTTGTTGTCTTCGCATCGCAAAAGCCGATCAAAGTGAGTATTTCCGCTACTTTACTTTGATGTATTCGCACTTTTCATCATTTAATAAGATCTTGGTTTGACCTAGAAAACCCAACAATGGTATCAGAGTGGTTTTTAAGCATGAAATTGAATTAGGGTAAAATTGATTTTGAGCATGATTTGATAAAATTGATTGATTGAGTATGCTTGAATGTGGATAACTTGGAGTTATATGTGATCAATTTGATGAAAATTGAATTGGATTAAATTTTCCCCAATTTTTTGGCTTGGCTGAAAATGTAGTATGCCCTAAAGTCATGGTGATTTTTTTTTTGATCATTGGATGAATTGAAAGACTTGGGATGAATTGATTTAGGATTTAATTGGATTAAAATCGAAATCGGATTTAAAATTCCTCTAATTGCCGTGAGCTTCAAAGCAGGAAATGAGATGATTTTTTGATTCAATAATGTTGGACATGTGTTGATGATGATAAGCATGATTAATTATGTAAATTGGTATTTTGGAAATGTTAATTTGAATAATTAATTATGGCTATACACTTTAATTGATTTAATTGTAATAGTTGGAATATTGTGATTAAATTAATTGGGCTAAATTTGGTATTGGGCTTATAAAGTTGTATTTGGGCTTAATGGGCTTGGTTGGGCCAAGTTTGGTTTATGTTAATTGGTTGGATCCAATTGGGCCTAAAACCATCTCCCTAAAGTCCAAATATAATAAAATGGGCCTTTAAAATTTTAATTGTGCCTAATGGGCCTAAATTGATTTTTGGCAAAAGGGTGATTCCTTATTGGGCTTTGGTTGCCAAAGTCCATGCCATATAAATTAATTGAAAGCCCATTGGACTTTAATTAAATTGACATTGGATGTTAATTGGGCTTTGAGACCCGTAATGATTAGATTTAGAATCTAATTCGCAAAAGTTCATTAATAAAGTGTAATTATTTAAATTAGAATTAAATAAAGAATTAGTATTAAATGCAAATTAAATTGGATTTAATATTGTAGTTTAATATAATTCAAGAATTCGTACTTTGAGTACTTATTCTTAAACGAGTCGGACTCGCGCAAATCAAATCGTTGTTTGAACATTGGATGGTCATTAATTTCAGATTAATTAATTGGATTAGATTTATTGATAACATGCTTTGTGTGAATACATGGATGTGATGTATGGATAATGTATATCAGATGGATATTAGATGGGTGTGGGCAATTTTGGAAATTGTTGTAATAAATTTAGAATTTATTAAATTGGGCCTGCGTGTCCAGCCTATTACCTCTTGATTCTTGTATTTCTGTTCTCACCTATTCCCCTCACGTAAATGAGGTTTCTTTAGAAGTGTTATGAAATTGGGTAGAAGTAATAATTATGCTAGCGGGAGAGAGGAAATTGAGAGATTTGTTCTAGGAAAAAAATGTTTTAAATATCCATCCGCATATCATTATTAATTTATTTATCGCGCCTTATTATGCTTTTAGAATGCATGTTTAAGGATGTATGATGAGACCTAATCAAAGATAATTAATTGGTTGCCAATTACGCGAAAGACCCTCAACAAATATTAAGCGTTTATCCTTCCACTGAATGATTCATTCTCAAGATCCAAGATTGGCACTGGTTTGTTGGCCAAAGTCAAGACCTTTGTCCATCGCGGATGTGTTTGAATCATAAAGGCTTTGTTCCATATCGCATGTCTTGTCCAAGTTGTGATTTGTTGGCCAAATTTAAGATCACTTCTTGTCCATCGACATCGATTACGAAGCTTTCCAAGGTCAATGGGTCCCACTTAACTGGAATCATTAAGCTTGTTCTGCCAAAGCCAAGGCTTAGTTGATTCAGAGGAAAAAGTTTAAGGGATATATCAGATATATTGGCATATATTAGATATATGTTTCGGACTTGGATGTCCACCTACTGGATCTAGGAATTGGATGAGATCCAATTGATCTTAGAGATCTTCCTAGTTAAATATCATACAGCTTGTTGGCCAAAGTCAAGGTTGTGTGTTATTTAACGGGATCCTAGCCCACTAGGAAACTAGGTTTCCCGAGTACTCAACAGAGGGTTAGTGTTGGAGTTTCTACGGCCCCAAGGATCTAATACAAAGCAAGAAATACATGTGAATACATACGAGGGAGTTGCAGAATACTCACATCGAGCGGTTGAGCGACGCTAGAGGCAACAAAATCAATTTTCTGCTCCTTGTGCATTCGGTAGTGAGCTTCTAGACTGCACATTTTCGCCCATCAATCTTCAAGAATCCAAGCTCCAAGCTTCGTCAAATGATTCCAAGCTCATGGTTGGACTTCCCTATCACCTTTGCATGTCTCTCGGAGTGCTAGCTCTCGATGTTTTTGCCGCAAAAACACCACACTTTTGCTTCCCTATCTCTCGGTTTTCTGCCAGAAACAGAAGAACATTTTCAGCCCCTTGGGCGTGTGAGAGGAAGAAGAAAGATAGGAATTTTAGAGAGAGAGATGAGTTGTGTATTTGTTGTATTTTTATTGGTAAATGATTTCTAAAACATATACACAATTTTGGCATTCAAAAGTCAAACAATCAAAGCCTTCAACCACTCCAACAACTCACATCACTCAAATCACTCAATCAAGTGACAGCTTGTCACATCACTCAAAGTGACATTTGATTTGACGCTTGATGTGACTAATGATTTGACGCTTGATTTGACTTGCGTGCCACACTAGAATTCGAAATGCGAATGCGCTCGCAAACAATCCCGGGCTCGGGTTCACTAATTCCAAATTAACGAATTTTCCGTTGCGACGCAATTAAATGATTATGCCTAGCAAAATCACTATTCACATCGCTAACGAATTAATTCTAAATTAACTCGTTCCCCCGAATTAAAATCTAAATTTAAATCCGCGTCGAAATCCAATTTCGTTTAATATATCGAATATATTAAATAATCGATTAATTCCAAATTAATCGTTATCTCTCTTTAAATGATATTTTATCCCAGATAAAAATCTCCGCAATTAATCCCAAATTAATTTTCTCTCTTTTCTAATTAATCCAGATTAATAAAAGTGCGAGTTATACGTCATCAGTGAATCTTTGGGAAGCGACCCATGAGATCCCCGGATATGTTGGCAGTAAATTCAGTCGTTGGACTATCCGAACACGTAAGTACCTAGTACTACGTTTGTACCGATTTACAAGACAAGGTTGGCTTCTAGCAAAGCGCCATGCCTACCCAATTCTCCAGAAATATCCTTACAGGAATATGGATCTATATCAGGCGTCGTATACGTAGTATTGCGTATTTCGATCCAGTATCAGATGATCACATGCAAGGCCTGGGGCTGGTACAGTGTCTGCCCCGTACGAAGCATATATCGGATTACGAGCAACTAGTCTCTTTAATATCGAATAATCATGACCAAGTCATATTATCCCGATGGTTGCAACCTGTTTAGAGAACCAGTTATGTATCCCTACGCGATCATCAACTCCATATGACTGGAGTGATACTTCCGTCTTGACATCACACCCAACACACTACGATTCTCGATATACCCAGAAGAGGCGTACACAGAAACGGTTAAAGCTCTGGATGACCAAAACCAAAGTATATTGATTGTCGCAAGTATTAGCGGTGTAAGTCTCAGGTTAAGACCAAATGCACCTACCCTGATTTTGGACTTCCATAGACACATAGTCATACTACCAATGGAATTCCGAGGGGGTCTATCCAGAGCGAAGCTGTTTCCCGTACCATCGGTAAAACATAACCTCCTATTACACTTTCATGAGTATCCTATACCCAATATATGAGAACTATGCCGTTGTGCCCTCACAACGCGCACAAGTGTAATACTAGTCTTTTACGTATTTATCGATGTCCAATCTCGATAATACTTTGACTAGGGATATTTAATGATTTATCCTTCGTGGATTGATATTGTCTCATATCATTCTCAATCCAGGAACAAATCATAAGGACCTCTTATCATTTATACATCTTGGTGATCTAATCACAAATGATAAGAGTACAATCTCCTTTGTCACATAGTTAATTTGTACAACAACACCATGATCTGTACAAATAGTGACGCTATGGGTCATAATTGTCCAACAATCTCCCACTTGGCCTATAGCCAGTCACTCGAGTGTCTAACACCCGAACTATGTACGGTTGGCTCAAACTGTTGAGAAAATGCTTTCGTCAGCGGATTTGCATGATTATCGTCTGATGCGATTTATTAGATCATTACATCGCCACGATGTATGATCCGAATGAATCAGATGAGTAGTCAAAATATATATCTGAATCGTTGATGAGACCATTAATTTTTTAGCTTGTGTTGACGCCTAGCTCAGCTGCTAACAGAATTATAGCTAATCTAATTAGATTTATTATCGACCCAAATGGCTTCTATTGCTGCCTCAGCTGCAGCAATAACCCGTATTTGTTGTTTATTCGGTAACAATATCTTGCTTGAAAGATTTCCAGCTCACTGTTCCGTTATTCAAACTTTATATAGTACCGTTTTGCGACTTATAGTAGTATTTATCGGTTTAGGAAAGTTGCTACAGTGATCCCAGTCACTTCAAGTTCTCCATCTCCATAGTTTAAGACAGCATCCTTAGATCTCTAAGATACTAAGTATGTTCTTAACATCAATCCAGTGACTATCACTTGGATTGGCATGATTGTGAATCCATATGCTCAAAGCGTATGAGACACTAGGTCACGTACATTTTTCAATGTACGAGTTCTCGGAGAGTTTTCTCGAAAGCCAAGCTTTCACCGATTTTATTATGGGAATATCATTTCCAAGAAATGACATATTATCATTATTTTATAGGACAACCACTGTCAGTGCGCTCCCACTAACCCTCTTATATACACAAGAATCATTTCGTTCTTGTATTAAATCATAATCTATTATGATTACATCAAAACGATAATTCCAAGAACCTATGCTTGCTTCAATCCAAACATGGATCGAATAACCTGCAAACCTTGTTTGCTAGTTTTGGTACGACAAAACCGACAGGATGTTGTAAACATCCTCCAAAAGGTTTCCTTTTTAGGAAAGCAATTTTCCCGTTAAGCTGACATATTTCATAAATGAAACATGCAGCGTAAGCAAGCATTATCCAAATGGATTTACCGTGGCAACAGTTAAAAGGTTGAATCGTAATCGACACAATGTTGATAACGATACCTTTCCACTAAAAGCCTAGCTTTATACGTTGGTATGTTGCCTTCCATGTTTGTCTTCCTTGGAGACTTATATAGTACCAATAGGCACAATGCCTTGCGGTACAACAACTAGTGTCCAAACTAAGTTGATATACATGGAATCCAATTTTCATCAAGTTTTACTATTCTCCCACTTGCCACTGCATATCAGTATTTCTCTTAGGAAAACTGCATGGTGAGCAACAATCTAATTGTCTTCCTGTGAGTTGTATAAGTACAATACTTTGGTATCCCTAGGATAACCTATAATTGGCACTTATCCAATTTGGGTTTTAGTTTGGTATCATCCAAATGTATGCCTGACATTCCCAAATTATAAGGAATGAGAAACCCGGTTTCTTTCCTGTTCATATCTAATATGAAGTCTGTCACACAGCTTTTATGGAACCTTATTCTAAATAAGTTCTGCACTGTTTATGCTTATCCGTTGAAGGAAATGGTAGCTCAGAGCGACTCATGATTAACCTTATCATGTCCAACAAAATCCGGTTACTCATTTCAGACACACCGTCAAGTTGACGTGTTCCGGGAGGAGTCCTCATTGAAAGAATACTATACTCTTTCAAGTATTTTAGAAACTTATTGCTTAAGTATTTTCATCATGGTCTAACCGCGATGATTTAATACTTTAGCCGATCTGTTTGTCTATTTCGTGTCGAAACTATAAAAGTTTCCGATTTGTGTTCTGCAAAAGAGACACATAACCATAACGCGATGCCACATCCGTAAAGGTCACGAAATATTCATATCCACCTCTATCCTAGCTAGACATGGGCCCACTTACTTTACTATGAACTAGGGCTAACAGATTGGTGGCATTTGCACTTTTACCAAGTAAATAGTGTTTTAGGCACTTTGCCCAATAAACTAGATTCGTAGACTTTATTTGAATATAATCAAATCAGTCCAAGTACTCCACTCTTCAAAAGTGTGGATATACGATTCTTGTTTAATTGTGTCCCAGACTACAATGCCACATTAAGTTTCTTCTGATCAAATCAGTTTGAGCTGTTTGTTTGTCATGTTATACGTTTGAGATTTATTTATATTCAAAATATAAATTCTGTTATTCATATCTAATGTGTTTATCTCAATATCATCTTTATATAATAAAACACTTTAGTGTTCTAGAATATAAAGGTTCACCCGCAGCGGTTAACACTGATATAGAGATAATGTATCTAGTCAAACTAGTTACATTATAACAGTTTCCAAATTTAGATACACACCCGAAGGTAGTTCCTAAATTTAGGTATCTACGGTTTAAAACAGGGACTTTCGTCCCGTTTCCAATTCGCGGATAAATCTCAATTGATGTCAGTATCCTGCTCATAGCAGATTCTGAACATCAGTATGTATTTATGTACCACACTTAGTATTTAAAATCCAATTTCAATACTAGTAGTGAACATAATCTTGACAAACATATTTGAAGTCAAAGCCTTGCTCGTCTTCAATTCCTTCATGTCTGCTTTGTCCAAACGGCAGTCACGCTTCCGTGATCCCATTTGCTACAATTAAGCAGACATTTTGAGATATGTCGTTTATCTTCCCAGAAGATTATAATGATTTTGCCTTTGCCATTTTTCAACACTCCAGAAGCCTTTGGCCAAGCCTCGGGTTTCTAGAATATCGAAGTAAGGTGCGCCTTGCGCTACTTGCCTTATTGCAAACTTTGACTTTATCTCCTTGAGAATAGTCATTAACTCTCCAAGAGTTATTATTGCAATTTGTTACTTCTAAAATCTAAGTATAGATTTATGAAGATCCTTCAATTTCATTATCATACTTTAAAGATCTAACCTTAGTTTTGATAAAGAAATTAAGGAGTCTACTGCGACAAGCTTAATAGATTAAGCACTAAAGTTATCATTACATGATCTTCCAAATATCATGCTCTACTATTTGCTTAACTCCGGGCTTTCAGCTTAATATGTTATTTTATCAAATAAAGTAACTTATTAGTTTCCAGGACCATCCTTAAATATTATTCCCAATTTGAAAATTAAACCATTTAAATATATTTTCCTTAGGATTATGTCTTAAATGCCAATCTTTCAATTATATCTTGATTCTAATAGTCCAACTATTTAATTAACGATTTCAGGTACTTTTAAATATAATGATTATTATAGTCCAACTATATTAATCAACTATACTTTGATTAAATCAAATATATTGATTACTATAATCCAATTATATAATCAACTATAAATGAATAGTTTGAATACGGTCCAACTGTTTATTAAAACAACAATTTAAATATTAGTCCAACTAACATTTAATTAATTTGTAGAATGATGTTTGTTTGAGCGTGTATGGAAAGTAATTAAACGAATATTGCAAATTCAATTCTTGCCTCCCACTATTTTTCGGCGAGCCTCTAACCCTCTGTCGAGTACTCGGGAAACCGTGTTTCCTAGCGGGCTAGGATCCTGTTAAATTTCACACAATCTTGACTTTGGCCAACAAATTGTATGATAATTAACTAGGTAGATCTCTAAGATCAATTGGATCCAATCCAATTCCTAGATCCAGTAGGGGGACATCCAAGTCCGAAACATATATCTAATATATTACCTAACCTTTTTCCTCTGAATCAACTAAGCCTTGGCTTTGGCACAACAAACTTAGCGATTCCAGTTAAGCGCGACCCATTGACCATGGAAAGCTTCGTAATCAATGTCGATGGACAAGAAATGGTCTTGACTTTGGCCAACAAACCACAACTTGGACAAGACACCAATATGAAACATAGCTCTCGTGATTCAAACACATCCTCGACGGACAAAGGCCTTGACTTTGGCCAACAAACCAATGCCAGTCTTGGATCTTGAGTAAGAATCACTCAATGGAAGGAAAAACGCTTAATATGATGTGATGGTTTTTCGCGTGCAAATTGGCAACCAATTTATTATCTTTGTTAAGGTCTCATCATCATACACCCTTAAAATGCATTCTAAACACATAATAAAGCGCATATGATAAAATAATAATGATATGCGGATGGATACTTTACACATTGATCCTAGATCAAATCTCTCCCTTTCTCTCTCCCGCTAGCACATGTATTTGCTTCTACTCTACCCGTTACACTACACTTCTAAAGAAACCTCATTTACATGAGGGGAATATGTGAGAAGAGAATACAAAGAATAAGGAGGTAATAAGGCTGGACACGCAGGTCCAATTAATAAACTCCAAATTTATTACAACAATTTCTAAAATTGCCCCACCCAACTAATATCCATCCGATATACATTATTCATGCATCGCAACCATGTATTCACACAAGCATGTTATCAATCAATCTAATCAAATTAATTAATCTGATAATTAGTGATCATCCAATGTTCAAACAACGATTTGATTTTGCTCGAGTCAAACTCGTTTTGCGAATAAGTACTTAAAGTACGAATTCTCGAATTAAATTAAACTACAAAATTAAATCCAATTCAATTTGCATTTAATACTAATTCACTTATTTAATTCCAAATAAATATCACACTTTATTAATAAACCTTTACGATTTAAATTTCAAATTTAATCGTTACGGGTCTCAAAGCCCGATTAACGTCCAACATCAATTTAATTAAAGTCTAATGGGCTTTTAATTAATTTCTTAAGGCGTGGACTTTTGGTCAACTCGGGTCAAACCCAATAACCAAAGCCCAATCCGGGAATTACCCCATAAGCCTAGAAATCAATTTAGGCCCATTAGGCCCAATTAAACTTTAAAGGTCCATTAGTCGCAATTGGGCTTTATGGAGGCGGTTTTGGGCCTAATTGGATCCAACCAATTTTGCCTAAACCCAACTTAGTACAACCAAGCCCAATAAGCCCATTTACAACTTTAAAAGTCCAATTTTAAAATTAGGCCCAATATAATTAAATTACAAATTCCAAATTCCCAATTTAATTACCAAAGTGTATAGCATTATTAATCACCCAAAATACATTTCCAAAACATCAAATTAGCCTAATTAATCATGCTTATCATCAACAAAACATGTCCAACATATTTCATCAAAAAATCAAACCCATATACATGCTATATTGCTCTCGGCCAAGGGGAAATTTACATCCAATTTCAAATCCAATCCAATTGAATCAAATTAAACATTAAATCAACATTCCCAATTGATTTATAACTCATCCAATGAATCAAAAAATCAAAATTCACCAAGACAAATTAGGGCATGACATTCGGCCAAGCCAAGAAAATTGGGGAAATTTGTTCCAAACACAATTTCATGAAATTGATCAAATCAATCCTCAATTAAACATGTATTAAGCATTTTAATTCATCCAATTTCATTAAAACATGCTCAAATACAATTTACCCAAATTTTAAGCACTAATCAATTTCATTCTTTTCAATCGCTCTGATACCATTGCTGGAGTTTCTACGGCCCCAAGGATCGAATACAAAGCAAGAAATACATGTGAATACATACGAGGGAGTTGCGGAATACTCACATCGAGCGGTTGAGCGACGCTAGAGGCAAAAAAAATATGTTTTTTGCTCCTTGTACATTCGGTAGTGAGCTTCTAGACTGCACATTTTCGCCCATCAATCTTCAAGAATTCAAGCTCCAAGCTTCGTCAAATGATTCCAAGCTCATGGGTGGACTTCCCTATCACTTTCGCATGTCTCTCGGAGTGCTAGCTCTTGATGGTTTTTCCGCAAAAACACCACACTTTTGCTTCCCTATCTCTCGGTTTCTGCCAGAAAACAGAAGAACATTTTTAGCCCCTTGGCGTGTGAGAGGAAGAGAAAAGAGAGGAGTTTTAGAGAGAGAGATGAGTTGTGTATTTGTTGTATAAAATTGGTAAATGATTTCTAAAACAGATACACAATTTTGGCTTTCAAAAGTCAAACAATCAAAGCCTTCAACCACTCCAACAACTCACATCACTCACATCACTCAATCAAGTGACAACTTATCACATCACTCAAAGTGACATTTGATTTGACGCTTGATGTGACTAATGATTTGACGCTTGATTTGACTTGTGTGCCACACTCGCAAATAATCCCGGGCCCGGGTTCGCTAATTTTAAATTAAAGAATTTTCTATTGCGACGCAATTAAATGATTATGCCTAGTGAAATCACTATTCACGTCGCTAACGAATTAATTCTAAATTAACTCGTTCACCCGAATTAAAATCTAATTTTAAATCCGCGTCGAAATCCAATTTCGTTTAATATATCGAATATATTAATTAATCGATTAATTCCAAATTAACCGTTGTCTCTCTTTAAATGATATTTTATCCCAGATAAAATATCTCACAAATTAATCCCAGATTAATTTTCTCTCTCTTCTAATTAATCTCAGATTAATAAAAGTGCGAGTCATACGTCATCGGTGAATCTTCGGGAAGCGACCCTGAGATCCCCAGATATGTTGGCAGTAAATTCGGTCGTCGGATTATCCGAACACGTAAGTACCTAGTACTACGTCTGTACCGATTTACAAGACAAGGTTGGCTTCTAGCAAAGTGCCATGCCTACCCAATTCTCCAGAATATCCTTACAGGAATAAAGATCTATATCAGGTGTAGTATACGTAGTATTGCGTATTTCGATCCAGTATCGGATGATCACATGCAAGGCCTGGGGATGGTACAGTGTCTGCCTCGTACGAAGCATATATCGGATTACGAGCAACTAGTCTCTTTAATATCGGATAATCATGAGCAAGTCATATTATCCCGACGGTTGCAACCTTTTTAGAGAACCAGTTTTGTATCCCTACGCGATCATCAACTCCATATGACTGGAGTGATACTTCCGTCTTGAATCACACCTAACACACTACGATTCTCGATATACGCAATACTACGTATTACTTGAACACATACCAGAGAATGCACAACAATGAGACACAGTTGGCACTTACTAGTCATCTGTAAAACCACAACCATCAGATAGAGGTATGTTTAACCTTAGGGAAGACCATGACATTTCTGCTAAATCTGCATCTCTAGCTAAAAAAGTCGAGACATTAGAAATGAGGAAAATTGATAATGTCAAGTCAATTCAAGAAGTCACTTGTCAAATCTGTAATTCAAATAAACATGGCACACAAGTTTTCCCAACCTTACCAGCCCTGCAAAAATGTCTCCATGACCAAGTCAGTTCCATTAACATTTTCAAGAGACCAAATCCAAACCAATACTCCAAAACCTACAATTCTGGTTGGAGAAACCATCCAACCTTCAATTGGAGGAATGATAACTGATAAGTGCATGAAAGTGTACTTTGAACATCGCTAACTAGGCTTAATTATCATGTATTTATCTTAATTATAGTTTATTTATGTTTTATTATTAGGATGCAATGGAACATGAAATTAGATCAATTACACATGTTTCAGGACCATGCAGACGCATTGGAAGCACACAGGAAGAGCTGAATCACAGAATCAGAGAAAATAGAAAATCAACCATGCATCGTGACTGTAAAAGCCAAGAGTCGCGACACGGAACGTAATTCAGGGTTTTTGTTTAGTTCATTTTTACGCAAATAAGGCCTCCAATACTTCTCTATATAAACCCAAGCTCATCCAAAACCCTAAAGGGAGTGAAAAAAGGAAAGAAAGAGAGAAGAAACACACAACAAATAGCCATAAACAAAATTTTGAGATTGAAGAAACGAAGAAACTTCATAACAGACAAGATGCTGCCTGCAATCTCTTCAGGGTGTGTCTCTCTCGGCATGGAGAACTTATCTCCTAGGTAAAGCTAATGATAACTCTTGTATTTGATTTCTTAAATTCATGTTGTTTGATTCCTATAAACTCTTAAATGTTAATACTTGATGTTTGTTATTCTTTATTATATTTTGATTGTATGAATCCAAAAACTGTTCTTATCAAACTTGCATATAGATCCAGTCATGCGTCTTCTATGTGGAGTTGTGAACCCAGGTTATGACTGTAAAGTTGTTTATAATGATTTGGCTTCTCTCAAGTGTGAGCCGATGGTATAGTATCGATGTTAGATATGTCGTAACGATGACTTTATGTGCTGTTAACATAGAGAAAATAAATCATCATTACTTTAGAATTTAATATGCTTAGAATTGAATATTTTTGATTGTTTGGTTGGAATGTGAAACCTTCAATTGAGTAATAACATGAATCAAATAAACGGATATAGGAATTTGATACAAGAGGGATTCCAGATGCTTAGTGCCGCTCTTTATTGATATCTTTTAATATTTTTATTAATCTTTACTTTAATTACCACCAGTCAATCTATATCTTTTTCATTAAGGTAATGATAAAGTTGTTTTCAGTAAATCAGTTCTTTGTGACCATCTAATTTGAGGAATCACTGTTGGTTATTCTAAGGTCCCAAGATCAAATCAAGACATGAAATTATGTGTGAACACATCAACGGAGGTAGCGGAATACTCACATTGATCGGTAGAGTCGATTTGGAGACGATTCAAGCCCAAAAACGCACTGCCATGTAAGCCTACTGCATGCAGTCCACTGCCTACAAAAACAGAAAATTAATGAAGAAACGGAGCTCCTAGCTTCGTCGGATGGATCCCGTCTCATGGTCGAACCTCCCTACCACCTTCGCAAGACTTGTAAGTGTGCTAGCACTTGATTTCTCACCATGAGAAACCACTCTTGCTTCCCTTTAGCTCACGGTTTTTGGCTTCCAAAACAGTCCACACCTTGTGTTTGGCGTGAGGAGAAGAAGAAATTGAGAGAGAAGAATTTGTGTTATGTTAATTAAAATGATTTACCAAAAATCATTTATATTATGCCATAATTTATTAAATTAATAATAAAATTATGACACATAACATGCAATGGCTTAGAGTATAAAACACTCAATTTCCATGCAATAACATTGAGTGCATTGTACACAATCTACATGCAATGACATTGAGTACAATGTACACAATCTACATGCAAAGCATTAGAATGACATGTGTCATGTGGGCCCCACACGTTTCCAAATGAAAGTGGGCCCACGTGCACTCACGCGTTCGGGTTCGATATTTCCGAAATACCGAGCTTACGTCGCGACGTTAATTCAATCGAATTTAAATAAATAATCGCGCCCGGCGAAATTATTATTTACGTCGCTAACGAATTAATTCTCAATTAACTCGTTTGCCCGAATTAAAATCTAATTTTAATTCCGCGTCGAAATCTAATTTCGTCTAATATATCGAATATATTAATACATCGATTAATTCCGAATTAATCGTTCTCTCTCTTTAGACGATATTTTATCCCGGATAAAACATCTCCGTTATTAATCCTAGATAATTTTCTCTCTCTTCTATTATAATCCCAGATTATTCAAGAGTGCAAGTTGTGCGTCATCGGTGGATTATCGGGAAGCGACCCATGAGATCCCCGGATAAGTTGGCAGTAAATACGGTCGTCGGAGTGCCCGAATCACGTACGTACCAAGTACTACGTTCTACCGATTTACGAGACAAGGTCGACTCCTAGCAAAGCACCAAGTCTTCCCAAGTTCTCCGGACATATTCATCAAAGAATATCTAGATCTGTATCAAGCGTAGTATACAATTGTATTGTGCATATCGGCCCAGTATCGGATAATCACGTGCTAGGGCTGGGGCTGGATAAGTGTCTGCCCCGTCCGAAACACATATCGGATGTCTGGTAACTAGTCTCTATAATCGGATATTCATGACCTGGTCATAATATCACGATTGGATGCGCATCACTTTAAGAGCACTAATACCGTATCCTGCGTGACATCATCTCCATTATGACTGGAGTGACACTTCCGTCTTGACATCACATCCAATACACTACGATTCTCTGATAAACCCAGAAGAGGTGAACACAGAACCAGTTAAGATCCCCCACCACCAAAACTAAAGTTTACCGATTGTCGTAAGTATTAGCGATGTAAGTCTCAGGTTAAGACTATACACACCTACCTTGATTTCGGCCTCCCATAGACACCTAGTCATAATACCAATGGGATTCCGAAGGGTCTATCCAGAGCGAAGCTGTTTCCCGTACCATCGTGAAACACGACCTCCTATCGCACTTGCACAAGTATCCAATACTTATATATATGAGAACTATGCCGTTGTGCCCTCACAACGCGCACAAGTGCAATACTAGTCTATTCCGCATTATCGATGTCCAGTCTCGATAATACTACGACTAGGGATATTTAATGATTAAACCTTTGGGGACTGATACTGTCTCATATCATTCTCAGTCCAGGAACTAATCATAGGGACCTCTCTTTCATTTATATATCTATGGTGATCTAATCACAAACGATGAGAGTGCAATTTCCTTATTACATAGTTAATTTGCTACAACAACACAATGATCTGTGCAAATAGTGACGCTATGGGTCATATTATCCAACAATCTCCCACTTGGCACGTAGCGAGTCACTCAAGTGTCCTACACTCGAACTATGTACAATTCGCTCAAATTGCTGAGGAAAGGTTTTCGTCAGCGGATTTGCTTAATTATCGTCTGACGCGATTTACACGATCATCACATCGCCACGATGTATGATCCGAACGAATCAGATGATACAGAAGTATATATCTGGATCGTCGATGAGACCTTTAATTCCTTAGCCTATGCTGACGCCTAGCTCAGCTGCTAACAGAACTTTATCTAATTATTAGATTTATTTTCTACCCAGATGGTCTTCTATTGCTGCCTCAGCTGCAGCAATGATCCGCATTTGTTGTTTATTCGGCAACAGTTATCTTGCTAGGAAGATTTCCAGCTCACTGTCCCTGTTATTCAAACTTTATAGTACCGCAGTATTTACCGTTTGGAAACTTGCAGCAGTGATCCCAGTCACTTCAAGTTCTCCATCTCCATAGTTTAAGACAACATCTTTAGTTCTCTCAGATACTAACAGATGTTCTTTAATCTTCAATCCAGTGACTGTCACTTGGATTGACCCGATTGTGACTCCATATGCTCGAAGCGTATGAGACACCAATACAAGTACATTTTAAATGTACAATTTCCCAGAGAGTGTTAACAACTCCAAATCTATCCCAGTAGATCTTTATTCCCTGAATAAAGGTTGTTACTCCCCAGAATTCTACGGAGAATTTCTATTGAAAGAATATCTATGAAAGCCAAGCTTTCACCAATTGCTTTATGGGAATTTCACTGTCAGTGCGCTCTCCCACTAACCTCCTTATATACACAAGAATTATTTAGCTTTGAGTCAAATCATAAACCATTATGATTATTTCAAAATAACAGTTCCAAGAACCTTATGCTTGCATCAATCCAAACATGGATCGAATAACCCGCAAACCTTGTTTGTCGGTTATACAAAATCGTCAGGATGTTGTAAACATCCTCCAAAAGGTTTCCTTTTCAGGAAAGCGATTTTGATTTGTAACTGACATATTTCATCAATGAAATATACAGTTATCAACAAGCATCTTCAAAATGGATTTATCATGGCAACAGGTAAAAAGGTTGAACCGTTATTAACATAATGTTGATAACGCTACCTTTCCGTCAAAACCTGGTTTGCACGTTGGTATGTTGCCTTCCATGTATGTCTTCCTTGAAGACGTTTAATGTACCATAGGCACAACGCCTTGTGGTACAACAACTAGTATCCAAACATAGTTGTTATACATGGAATCCATTTCGGACTCATGGCACTTTGCCATAACATGGAGTCGATACCTCGTATCACTTCCTCTAAACGTAGTCAGATGGTACACCACCATAAGATTGACATCTTTATGGGGTGAGATCAGAAACCCATACCCTAGGTTGTTTTCTGACTCTATCCGATCTACTAGTTTCTTCTTGTGTATTTGAAGATTAATGGTATAGATTCATCATAGATGAACTGTTTGTGTTCCATTAAGGACTTCGTGCCTTGATCAGTATTACTACTTTACTCCGATTTTCATCGAGTATCACTATCCTCCCACTGACCACTGCATATCGGTATTCCTCTCAGGAAAACCGCATGGTGAGCAACAATTACATTGTTCTCATGTGGGATTTACAAGTACTATATTTAAGGTTTCCCTTAGGATAACTTATATTGGCACTTATCCAATTTGGGTCCTTAGTTTGGTATCATCCAAACGCTATGCCTGCATACCCAAATTATCAGGAATGAGAAACCTCGTTTCTTCCCTGTTCATATCCTATATGATATCTGTCAAACAGATTTATATGGAACCTTATTCTAAATAAGTTTTGCACTGTTAATACATATCCTGTTGAAGGAAATAGTAGCTCAGAGCGACTCGTGATAAACCTTATTATGTCCAACAAAATTCGGTTTTTGGTTCGGACACACCGTTTAACTAACGTGTCTCGGGAGGAGTCCTCATACGAAAGAATACCGTACTCTTTCATTTACATATGAAACTTACTGCTTAAGTATTTTCCATTACGGTTTCACCGTGGCGGAATAATACTATAGCCGATCTGTTTGTCTACTTCGTGTCGAAACTCTAAAGTTTCCGATCTGTGTTCTTCAAAAGAAACACATAACCACAACGTGATGTCACATCCGTTAAGGTCACGAAATATTCATGTTCACATCTAGCCTAGCTAGATATGGGCCCACTTACTTCACCATGAATAGGGCTAACAGATCGGTGGCCCTTTTACTATTACCAAGTAAATAGTATTTTAGGTATTTACCTAATAAACTAGATTCGCAGACCTTATTTGAATAGTCAAATCAGTCCTAGTACCCACTCTACAAAAGTGTGGATATACGAGTCTTGTTTAATAAACTAGATTCGTAGACCTTATTTGAATAGTCAAATCAGTCCTAGTACCCACTCTTCAAAAGTGTGGATATACGAGTCTTGTTTAATTGTGTCCCAGACAACAATGCCACAAATAAGTCTCCATTGATCAAATCAATTTGAGCTATTTATTTGTCATTTTATATGTTTGAGATTTTATTTATATTCAAAATATAAATTCTGTTATTTACATCCAATGTATTTATCTCAGTATCATCTTTATATATTGAAACACTTTAGTGTTCTAGAATATAAAGGTTTTATCCGCAATGGATTAAACACTGATATAGAGATAATGTCTCTAGTTAAACTAGTTACATTATAACATTTCCTAATTTAAGTACATACCCAAAGGGTTTGTCTAAACTTAGGTATCTACGGTCGAAACAGCGACTTTCGTCCCGTTTCCGATTCGCAGAGAAATCTCGGCTTGAAGCCAGTATCCAGCTCACAGCGGATTCTGAACGTCAATACATATATTTTATGTACCACACTAAGTATTTAAAATCCAATTTTAATACTAGTAGTGAACATAACTTTGACAAATATTTTAAAGTTAGAGCCTCGCCCTTTCTTTAATTCCTTCGTGTCTTCCATATCCAAATGGTAGTCACTTTGGGATATGTCAATTATCCTTTTCAATATTTCACAAACCTTTGGCCAAGCCTTGGGTTTCGAATATCGAACGATGTGCACCTTGTGCTACATGCCCAATTGCAAACTTTGACTTTTCTCCACTAGAATAGTCAATTAATTCTCCAAGAATTATTAATTGCAATTTTAATACTTTTAAATCTAAAGATAGATTTATTGTAAGTATATTAATTAAGCACTAAAGTCATCATCACATAAATCTTCCAAAGACTTTATGCTCTACTATTTGCTTAATTATGGCTTAGTAATAATAAGTTATTTTATCAAATAAATTAACCTATTATTAATTCCCAATTGAAAATTAAATCATTTAAAACATTTAATCCAAGGATTATATATTTTAAATATTCAACCTTTCAATTCTTTCTTGATTCAATAGTCCAACTATTTAATCAATTTTAATAAGGTACTATTATTATAATGATTACAATAATCCAATTATTTAATCAACTATATTTTAATATTGATTACTATAATATTATAAAATCAACTATCATTTAATTCATTATATGATATAAATTACAAAATCAACTAATATATTTAATCAACTATATATTTTTATATTGATTACTATAATCCCATTATAAATCAACTATCATTTAATTCAATTATATTGATTACTATAATCCAATTACAAAATCAACTATATATTGAATGAGTTTGTATATAGTCCAACTATATATATTTTTTAAAACAACATAAAATATTAGTCCGACTAATACTTTTGATTAATATGACGAGTAAAATAAATGAGCGTGTTTAGCGAGTATTCGAACGAATGTTGCAAATTCAATACTTGCCTCCCACTATTTTTCGTCGAGCCTCTAACCCTCTGTCGAGTACTCGGGAAACCGTGTTTCCTAGTGGGCTAGGATCCCGTTAAATCACACAATCTTGACTTTGGCCAACAAATTGTATGATAATTAACTAGGTAGATCTCTAAGATCAATTGGATCTCATCCAATTCCTAGATCCGGTTAGGTGGACATCCAAGTCCTAAACATATATCTTATATATGCCTATATATCCAATATATATACCCTAACCTTTTCCTCTGAATCAACTAGGCCTTGGCTTTGGCACAACAAACCTGATGATCCCAGTCAAGCGCGGACCCATTGACCATGGAGGCTTCGTAATCAATGTCAATGGACAAGAAGTGGTCTTGACTTTGGCCAACAAACCACAACTTGGACACGACACCGATATAGAACAAAGCCTCGTGATTAAAACACATCTTTGATGGACAAGGGCTTGACTTTGGCCAACAACCCCTGCCAATCTCGGATCTTGAGTAAGAATCACTCAATGGAAGGAAAAAACGCATGATATTTAATGAGGGTTTTTCGCGTGCAAATTGGCTACCAATTTAATTATCTTTGTTAAGGTCTCATCATCATACACCCTTAAACATGCATTCTAAATACATAATAAAGCGAGTATGAAATAAAATAATAATGATATGCGGATGGATACTTAACACATTGATCCTAGATCAAATCTCTCCCTTTCTCACTCAAGCTAGCACTTGTACTACTTCTACCCGTTACACTACACTTCTAAAGAAACCTCATATACATAGAGGGGAATAGGTGAGAAGAGAATACAAAGAGAAAGAAGGTGATAAGGCTGGACACGCAGGTCCAATTTAATAAATCGAATTTATTACAACAATTTCTAAAATTGCCCACCCGACTAATATCCATCCGATATACATTATTCATTCAACACAACCACGTATTCACACACATAAGCATGCTATCAATCAATCTAATCAAATTAATTAATCTGATAATTAAGTGATCATCCAATGTTCAAACAACGATTTGATTTTGTTCGAGTCAAACTCGTTTTTGCGAATAAGTACTCAAAGTACGAATTCATGAATTAAATTAAACTACATCATTAAATCTAATTTAACATGTATTTAATACTAATTCATTATTCAATTCCAAATTAAATATTACACTTTTATTCATAAACCTTTTCGATTTAAATTCCAATTTAATCGTAACGCGTCTCAAAGACCGATTAACGTCCAACGTCAATTCAATTAAAGTCCAATGGGCTTTTGATTGATTTCTTAAGGCGTGGACTTTTGGTCAACTCGGGTCAAACCGATAACCAAAGTCCAATCCGGGATTTACCCCATAAGCCCATAAATCAATCTTGGCCCATTAGGCCCAATTGAACATAAAAGGTTCATTAGTCGCAATTGGGCTTTATGGTTAAGGTTTTGGGCCCAATTGGATCCAATCCACTTGGCCTAAACCAAACTTGATAAATCAAGCCCAATAGCCCAATTACAACTTTAAATTCAAATTTCAAAAATTAGGCCCAATTAATTAAATCCAAAAATCCAATTTTCAAATTTAATTACCAAAAGTGCATTATATGATTAATCAACTAAATCAACATTTTTTAAAACACCATTAGTCCAATTAATCATACTTAATTCATTATTACATGTCAAACACACATAATGAAAAATCAAACCCATTTACATGCTTCATGCTCTCGGCCAAGGAGGGATTTTGTGTCCGATTCGGTTTTCAATCCAATTAATCCTACAATCGACATTAAATACATATCCCGAATGATTTTCAATACATCCAATTATCAAATCAAAAATTTCCAAGACAACACTAAGGCATATCCATTCGGCCAACACATGGAATTTAGGGTTTATGTTCAATTCAAAGTACAATCCAATTGACATAAATTAACATCATCCTACGATTTTAACTCATCCAATGAATTAATCAACAAAATTCAAGATTCAAAATCAATTTTGCATTCGGCCAAGGCATATAATTTGGGGAAAATAATTCCAAATCATTTTTCATCAAATTAGTCCAACCAAAATGAATTTAAACATGTTATAAGCATACTCAAACAAACAATTCATTCAAATCATGCTCAACAAACATTTACCCAAATTTTAAACCCTACAAATTTCATGCTTGCAACATTAGCTCATGATGCCATTGTTGGTTTATTCTAAGGTCCCAAGATCAAATCAAGACATGAAATTATGTGTGAACACATCAACGGAGGTAGCGGAATACTCACATTGATCGGTAGAGTCGATTTGGAGACGATTCAAGCCCAAAAACGCACTGCCATGTAAGCCTACTGCATGCAGTCCACTGCCTACAAAAACAGAAAATTAAGTGAAGAAACGGAGCTCCTAGCTTCGTCGGATGGATCCCGTCTCATGGTCGAACCTCCCTACCACCTTCGCAAGACTTGTAAGTGTGCTAGCACTTGATTTCTCACCATGAGAAACCACTCTTGCTTCCCTTTAGCTCACGGTTTTTGGTTCCAAAACAGTCCACACCTTGTGTTTGGCGTGAGGAGAAGAGAGAAATTGAGAGAGAAGAATTTGTGTTATGTTAATTAAAATGATTTACCAAAAATCAATTTATATTTATGCCATAATTTTATTAAATTAATAATAAAATTATGACACATAACATGCAATGGCTTAGAGTATAAACACTCAATTTCCATGCAATAACATTGAGTGCATTGTACACAATCTACATGCAATGACATTGATACAATGTACACAATCTACATGCAAAGCATTAGAATGACATGTGTCATGTGGGCCCCACACGTTTCCAAATGAAAGTGGGCCCACGTGCACTCACGCGTTCGGGTTCGATATTTCCGAAATACCGAGCTTACGTCGCGACGTTAATTCAATCGAATTTAAATAAATAATCGCGCCCGGCGAAATTATTATTTACGTCGCTAACGAATTAATTCTCAATTAACTCGTTTGCCCGAATTAAAATCTAATTTTAATTCCGCGTCGAAATCTAATTTCGTCTAATATCGAATATATTAATACATCGATTAATTCCGAATTAATCGTTCTCTCTCTTTAGACGATATTTTATCCCGGATAAAACATCTCCGTTATTAATCCTAGATTAATTTTCTCTCTCTTCTATTATAATCCCAGATTATTCAAGAGTGCAAGTTGTGCGTCATCGGTGGATTATCGGGAAGCGACCCATGAGATCCCCGGATAAGTTGGCAGTAAATACGGTCGTCGGAGTGCCCGAATCACGTACGTACCAAGTACTACGTTCTACCGATTTACGAGACAAGGTCGACTCCTAGCAAAGCACCAAGTCTTCCCAAGTTCTCCGGACATATTCATCAAAGAATATCTAGATCTGTATCAAGCGTAGTATACAATTGTATTGTGCATATCGGCCCAGTATCGGATAATCACGTGCTAGGGCTGGGGCTGGATAAGTGTCTGCCCCGTCCGAAACACATATCGGATGTCTGGTAACTAGTCTCTATAATCGGATATTCATGACCTGGTCATAATATCACGATTGGATGCGCATCACTTTAAGAGCACTAATACCGTATCCTGCGTGACATCATCTCCATTATGACTGGAGTGATACACTTCCGTCTTGACATCACATCCAATACACTACGATTCTCTGATAAACCCAGAAGAGGTGAACACAGAACCAGTTAAGATCCCCCACCACCAAAACTAAAGTTTACCGATTGTCGTAAGTATTAGCGATGTAAGTCTCAGGTTAAGACTATACACACCTACCTTGATTTCGGCCTCCCATAGACACCTAGTCATAATACCAATGGGATTCCGAAGGGTCTATCCAGAGCGAAGCTGTTTCCCGTACCATCGGTGAAACACGACCTCCTATCGCACTTGCACAAGTATCCAATACTTATATATATGAGAACTATGCCGTTGTGCCCTCACAACGCGCACAAGTGCAATACTAGTCTATTCCGCATTATCGATGTCCAGTCTCGATAATACTACGACTAGGGATATTTAATGATTAAACCTTTGGGGACTGATACTGTCTCATATCATTCTCAGTCCAGGAACTAATCATAGGGACCTCTCTTCATTTATATATCTATGGTGATCTAATCACAAACGATGAGAGTGCAATTTCCTTATTACATAGTTAATTTGCTACAACAACACAATGATCTGTGCAAATAGTGACGCTATGGGTCATATTATCCAACATCAACACATCAACTATACTGGAAAGCCACAAGTACTTTTTGGCGGAATCAAAATTTTGGCGCCGTTTCGCTCCGGGGAAACAGTTTTACAAAGCAAAAGGAAGCAGGTTTGCTTGGTCAACACCAAAAGCGATAACTTCATTCAATAATCATTTTTTTTTATTATTTATTATTATTTTATTTATTTCATTCCAGTTTTAGTTTAGTTTTGATTTTTTTTTATTTTTTTTTTATGTTCTATTCCTTGTTTCAACTTATGTTTTAAATGCATGCTTAGACGTAGAGATAGTTTGGTAGATTTGTTAGGACTGAAGAAGAAAACTCAAACTCAATAGTTTGTTTGACAATCATTTGCCACACCCTCCACGTCTAGTCACATACTAAAGTGAATATGAGAGACCATCTGTGAGGACTTTTGAGAAGTAACCTACACCCAACTGCACAGCTACAACATTGTGCATCATGTTTCCTCAGAATGCAACAACATATAGATTTTAGCTTGGAATGATACAATATCTCCCAACCTTTCAGGTTTGGAGATAGAACCCTTATGTGCACATTAGAGAGTTTGAAAAAGGTTGTAGCAATTTTCCATGACTGGTTTTGGACCACTGACACAATTAGACTTAAGTTTATCCCTTTTCCCTTAAGGATAAGCTAAAAGCTGGTTGTTGACCGGTGCTTACACACGCGTATAACGCAAGCGCACCTATCGTTCAAGCAGTATAAAAATATCGATCCCACGAGGACTTAATATCTAATCTATTAATTTTATGAGGTCAAATGATTACTAGTATCTAACAGGTTGTTTGATTGATTTGAAATGATGACGATTCTAAATTTAAAAACAAGTAAATAAAATTGTTCGAAAGTAGGTTTTAAGAAAATTCAATATTAAAAACTATCTAGGGTTGTGATTTCTTCCAATATCATTTTAAAGATGAAGTGGTTATATTAAAGTTAGGTAATTATTGATTTATTAACCTGGAACACTAAATTATGTGTAAGCCTCTGTCGATGGTCAGACACAAATACCTAGTTTAACCCAATTGAACCATATGTCTATGTCAACCAAATTATCTGGATTCATTAAGTTTAAGTTCCAATTATGGCTACCCCCGCCCGACAGGTATATGTCTATCCTGTAAGAAAATCTATTAAAGGGTTATCTATCCTCAAGGAAGATCGTGGACTATTGAGTTTAAGGACTTAAACTTAAAATCCCTATGTCTAGTTCATTTTAAGTTTCCCAGTTCAATTTTATTAATGGCCTGTTAATGAAAAAGCATTAAGATTAAGACTCAATAAATAAATCTTTATATTACCCAAGCTATAATCTAACCCCTTATAAACCGGTGATATTGGATTTCATCACAACCCCAGATAACTGGCTTAGTTACGACACATATTTACGGGTAGTAAAAAAAACTTAAATAAAATAAAAGACATAAAGTAAAATACTGAAAATTAAATAATGAAAAGTAAATGCTGAAAGTAAATGCTGAAATTAAATACTGAAAATTAAATGCTGAAAGTAAATTACTAAAAGTAAATTACTGAAAGTAAATTGCTAAAAAGTAAATTGCTGAAAAGTAAATTGGTGAAAGTAAATTACTGAAAAGTAAAAACTGAAAATTAAAGAAAGAAAAGTACTGTGCGTAAAAGTAAATTGCGGAAAGTAAAAACTGAAAAGTAAAGAAAAGAAAGTGCGAAAGCGGAAATTAATTACTGAAAGCTGTAAATAAACAAACAAGATACAATCTTCTTAGTATTCTTAAGGAATTCCTTAGAAGAAAGTATGAATTTTACAAATGAAATGGCTTGGTATTTATAGGCAAAATTTTGCCTCCATCAAATCATCCACCAAATCAATTTTTAATTGCTCCACTAATTGCTCCACAAAATCCATTATTAATTGCTCCACTAATCTCTTATCATGTTTGGTGATGATTTGATAATTTTTATTATTTATTTATTAATTTATTTTTTGTTTTGAAAATGATTGAAAGTGACTTTAATAATTACACACAACACACTTCTGGATTGTTCATCAATTTCGGGCATGAAATCGTCAGAATTCGAAATTATTTCGTCTTTCAAAGCTGTAGATCTTTCAGTATTCTTTAATTAGGAACTTAAATCAGCTCAATCCGATATCGGAGTAAAACGTTATCCCTAAAATACGACAGTTGCGCAAAACTAGAATTTCCAAAACTGCACTTCGTCAAAAAACGCCCTTTCAAGTTTCCAATCTCCAAAATTAAAATATCAAGTCCAATAATTGCCCTTATTTGACCCATATTTCATCCTAAATGATTTCATTGAGATCCGATATTATTTTATCTGCAAAATAAACTAAAACACATCAAAACAATCATCAAACCCGAGAAACTAAACAAAATATTAAATTAAAGGGGCGGTAAATATTGATATATTTTCCACTCATCACACCCCCAAACCTAACATTTTGCTAGTCCTCGAGCAAAAAAATAAAATAAAATACAAGAAATAATTAAAATTAAACTAAGCCACTTTCGTAGGGATCATGGTTGCATTTATCATATGCAACAAGCCTTTAAACCCCTAGGTGTCCCTAGTAGACGAGTTATAGTCTCGTGAGGGCTTACAGCAACGATACCCACAAACGTTTTACAAAAGTAAAAATGTAGTGAAACTAATGCACACAAAAGCAAAAAGACAAGAGAAAAAAGAATAAAGAAGTTAGTGACTAATCAGGTGAAAACTTTACTCTAAATCAATAGTTGTTTTGTTTCATTCTAAATTACCGAATAAGTAAATTCTCCGATTATTTTTACCATTCTCCATATACACAGTCGACAAAATATTAATCAACTCATTTTTGCCCACAACAGTCATAAGTGCAGTTGATAAGAGAGTAATATTTTTGTCCTAAAGTTCTATCGGATTTCACACCTTTTTGTAGCAATGGAATAATTTTTCTGATTTTTTCTTTGATTTTTCTCTATTTTTTATTTATATACAATATCTTCCATCTATGTAGCGAGTGTTGGGTCGGTGGCTCCCAAACCAGTTGGCTTTAGGGCACCAGGTGTTAAGACACCCCTACGAACTTAATTACTCAGACTTCAGATATATATATTTTTGCAGTATCTTTGATCCATGTAACGAGCTTTGGGCCAGTGACTCCCAAACCAGTTGGATTTAGGGCACTAGGTGTTAAAACACCCTTACAGACTTAATAACTCGGATCTCATATATTTTTTTTTTACTCCATTGCTTTTTGAGATGCTTCCTCTAATTAAACTAGAGCACTGAATATTACAAAACATTTCAATTTTAGCTAATGGTAGTGGAAATGTGACTAAACTGGGCAGTGAGAGGCGTAGAGCTGGGCAGTGAGGGGTGTGTTGCTGATTACGTGTGGCAGTGTGGTCAATTCGTGTGAGTTGTCTAGGCTATGTGGCGCTGATTATGCTTGGTGAAGCGGTGTGGCGTTGAAGGTTTGTGGAGTGTAGAGGCTAGGACGTGAGGTGAGTCAGCTGTTGAGGGGTTGAAGCAGTGAGGTTCTTTATGAGGGCAGTGAGGGATGATGCTAGGGTGGCCGATAGTTGATGAGGGGTCTTACGTGAGAGTTGAGCTGCTGTGAAGGGGCTTATTTACCGTGAAGTTTAGGGGCTGTTTGCATATATTCGGCGTGAAGGATGGGTGCAGTTTGACGTGAATGGCTTAAGGACGTGAGGGTTACGTGTTAATGCAAGAGAGCTGCTTATGGTTTTTTGTGTGGTGCTTGACTGAAGGAGTGGTTAGCATGAAGGCAGGGGACTTTGTGCGTGTGCGCTAAGGGGGCTTCAATGTGTGATGGGCTGGGAGTATGGGTACACCTATGACAATAGGTCGAGCTAAGACAGGGATAAACGATGCAATCAATAGATGAAAGACACGGCAAATATCGTGGTAAAGGTAGCCTTTTAGGCTTTTCTTCCTAAACGGAGAACCTTTTAATCCAACACAATAAGCCCATGTGCCTTCCGTTATAATGCATACAAAGATAGAGATAACTATATCAAACTTAGTATGTCCGATTGAACATATCTTACATCCAACCGAACACATATCAACCGGCGCGGCAAAGCATCGTGGTAAAGGATTTTAACCCCTCCAATAGGGGACCTTTAATCCGACTTACTAAGCCCATGCGCTCGATCGCATCATACATACAAAAATAAAGACAATCACATCAAACTTAGTATGCCCGATTGAACATATCTTATATCCAACCGAACACACATCAAACGGCGCGGCAAAGCATCGTGTTAAAGGATTTTAACCCCTCCAAATAGGGGACCTTTAATCCGACTACGCGACTAAGCCCATGCGCTCGATTGTATCATACATACAAAAATAAAGACAATCACATCAAACTTAGTATGCCCGATTGAACATATCTTATATCCAACCGAACACACATCAACCGGCGCGGCAAAGCATTGTGGTAAAGGATTTTAACCCCTCCAAATAGGGGACCTTTAATCCGACTTACTAAGTCCATGCGCTCGATTGTATCATACATATAAAAATAAAGACAATCACATCAAACTTAGTATGCCCGATTGAACATATCTTATATCCAACCGGACACACATCAACCGGCGCGGCAAAGCATCGTGGTAAAGGATTTTAACCCCTTCAAATAGGGGACCTTTAATCCGACTTACTAAGCCCATGCGCTCGATTGTATCATGCATACAAATAACGTGTGGAATTCGAAATGACGAAAAATAAATAAATCAAAGCAATATAAAGCAAAAGAAAGTGTCGTTTACGTGGAGTTGTATCCCGAGTACAGATCATACTACCGTCCATTCGGAATCGGCTATGAAATTTATGTCCGGGTTTCCATCTGATATACCGCGAGAGTTGACACATCTTTCATTTTATTCCAAAGCCACAACATACAATATCTCATAATCCATGCATATTTATCTACTCAAGGGCCACAACATGCATTTCAACATAACAATCATGCAAGCAATACTCAATAAATAATACAAATAAAACAGAAAACGAATGTGGAAAATACCCTCAGGTCTAACCTTTTATGTCGACTTTCGAACTCACGTTTCACGGCCGTCAGAAGGACTATCACACCGCAACTTTTCTGGTTCACTGGTTTGTGTTTTACCTCACTATTTCACTGCTCAAGCTACTATTTTGTCTCCGTTTTGCTGCTGTTTCCTCGCGGTTTCACTGCCGTATTATTGGTCACTGTTTCAGGTGTATAGGGGACTGTTTTGGGTGTTTTTTTGTGGGTTTTAAGTGCAATTTTTATGTGATTATTTAAGGGTTATAAGTGCAGTTTTTATGTTACTGGTTTAGGGATTTTAGGGACTATTTTGAGGGCTAATAAGAGTGTAGTTTTTCGGTACTGCAGGGAGGTTTACGAGGCTATTGTTTCAGTGATATAGGGAGGCTTATGGGACTTTGTTTTTGGCGTGCAAAGGGCTGCTGTATTGGTGTGTTTTTTTGGTGATGTGAGGGAGGCTTATGTGGCTGTGTTTTTTCGGTCAAGTGGGGGAAGGAGATGAAGAGAAATTTTTGTTATTTTTTGGTGTAATATGCGTGAACTTGTAAGGGATTTGTTGCTGTTTTTTGCTTGTGACTTCTTGTCAAAAACATGTGTGTTGGAGAAGGGGAGAGCTTTGGGTGATGGTTGTTTATATAGAGAATGGCTAGGGCTCCTCCTTGTCTCACAAGGAATAGGATTTGGCATTAAAGGGAGGATTTGATTTGGTATCCAACAAGGAAAAGATTAGATTGAGGGGGGACAAATTTGGTTCAAATTAGGAAGTCAGTATCTTTTTATTTGTTATGATTGATTTTAATTAGGCATGACATCTTTTTAATTTAGTATGTGATTTTTTTTAGTTAGGAAGTTAATATATTTGATTTGTCAAAATTAGGTATGATTATATATTATGTTTTATTTAATTGGTAAATGACTTAAAATATTTTATTTAATTCAAATATATTATCTAATTAATATTTAATCTAATATTTTATTTAATTTGGGTGTAATTAGGGTGATTGGGCGTGTGGGCTTTTGGTTGGTGGGTTTGGTTTGTGTGGACAAGGTGTGTGGGTTTGCGAGGATTTTGGGCCGAGGTTAGGTGATTTATAAGTGTTTTGGGCCAGGAATAATTTTTAAAACGGAAAACCAACAAGTAACCCGAAACTAAACCAGTGAACTTAATCTGAATATGAGTCAATTCTTGACTCCTCCCTTCCGACGTCCGTTTCCCGCGGCTTCCGCGACTTAAAAGGTAGTGCCTCCAACTGAGACTCATCATCGGGTTTCACATGCAAAAATGCAATGCCTACAGTCGCCCCCACTTTGATGGGACTTGTGCAGTGTGTGACTTTGAACAATCCTATCAAAGTTATGCAATGCATTTTCACTTACCTGGCTCGTCTGCTGCCTCGAGGTGAGTTGGTGCTGCAGTGGACCTCGATCCTGGGACGCATCCCACTAACTGCAACTGACAACGGGGGCACCTCGACCCTGGGCGCCTCGACCCAATACCGCTGACAATAGGGACCTCGCCCTCAAACTGATGATGTAGTGGGCACCTTGACCCTAGGACGCATCCCGGAACTACAACCGACAACGGGGGCACCTCGACCCTGGGTACCTCGACCCAACACCGCTGACAATAGGGACCTCGCCCTCAAACTGATGATGTAGTGGGCACCTCGACACTGGGACGCATCTCAGAACTACAACCGACAACGGGGGCACCTCGACCCTGGGCACCTCGACCCAACACCGCTGACAATAGAGACCTCGCCCTCAAACTGATGATGTAGTGGGCACCTTGACCCTGGGACGCATCCCGAAACTACAACCGACAACGGGGGCACCTCGACCCAACACCACTGACAAAAGTGGGCCTCGTCCATAAGCTGATAATAATGTGGGCCTCGCCCAAGGCTGATACTGACGTGGGCTTCACCCCAAACTGATGCTGATGTGGGCCTCGCCCCCAGACTGATACTGATATGGGCCTCGCCTCTTGGGTCTCATCCCCAAAACTGAAACTGCGTTGACGCTGTTTGGCTCATTTCTGCCGCTTTCTCTTTTCTTCGAACCTGCGAACACAAAACAAAAACAAACACGAAAAGAATGCAATGTTACGTGTATGCATGAATAATTTTCCTACTCCGTTGGGTTAGGTCTTCTGCCAATTCCCTTGGTGACTGCTCGGTCCTTTCTCCCTCAGGCAAAATACTGCTTCAATCTGTCCACGTTGATCGGCTCGGGGAACTCGTTTCCTTCCAAGTCTGATAAACTTACTCCCTCATTTCCCATTACCTTCTGCACTATGTAAGGTCCTTCCCAGTTAGGTCTGAATTTTCCTCTCGGATCTGTCGTCGATGGCCTCGACTACTTAAGTACCAAATCACCCTTTTTGATCTTGGTGAGACGTACTCTCTTGTTGAATGCCTGGGCTAGTCTCTTCTGATACAACTGCATGTGATAAAAAAACTTCGTTCTCCTCTCATCCAGCAGTGCTAACTGATCAAACCTCTGTGCGGCTCATTCTGGTTCCGGTAATTATGCCTCTGCTAAAACCCTCATAGACTGTATTTCCACTTCCACTGGTAACACTGCTTCCATTCCATAGACCAAAGAGTAAGGTGTGGCTGTTCTTACTGATGTTCTGTACCCCCACAAAGCATATGGTAGTTTCTCGGCCCAATCTCTGCAGTTCTCTGTCATCTTGGCTGAAATCGTCTTTATAGTCTTGTTGGCTGCCTCAACTGCCCCATTTGCCTGCGGCCTGTACGGTGATGACTTGTGGTGGCCTATCCCGTACCTCTGTAACATTGCCTTCGTCTCTCCTTGAAACTGAACTCTGTTGTCCGTCACTACATGATGCGGCATACCATACCGACAAATAAGGTTCTGAGCTATAAACTTCGCCATCTGTTTTGCTGTAACATTACGGAATGATTCGGCTTCCACCCACTTCGAGAAGTAATCTACTGCCACTACTATGAAGAGATGCCCATTTGATGCATTCGGTCGAAATTCCCCAATCATATCAATCCCCCATGCTGAGAAAGGCCACGGCTCTGACAACCCGTGCAACTCTGTGTGCGGTAAGTGATTCAAATTACTATGTGCTTGACAGTCATGACAGTGCTTTACCATCTTCGCGCAGTCTGTTTCCATGGTTGACCAATAAAAACCTTGTCTTACTATCTTTCGGGACAGATTCAACCCGTTCATGTGCGAACCACATACCCCGACGTGTATTTCTTCCATTACATGCTGGGTTTCTTCCTTTCTCAAACACTTCAACTGAATACCGTTTGCTTGCCTCTTGTACAGTTCCCCTTTCAAAATCACATACTGGGAAGCTAACTTCTGAATGACTATTATGTCTTTTCTGCATGCCCTTTCCGGGAGTTCACCATGTTCCAGATACCTCTGAATGTCATAATACCAAGGTTTACCATCGTCGACCTCAACTTCCAGAATTCTTTCTATCTCATAAACAGGTCTGCTCGCTGTTTTCAGTATCAATGGTCTCATCACTAACTTTTCTGGATTTTCCCAAGTTGCTGCAAGTGTAGCCAATGCATCTGCCATATGATTCTCTTCTCTCGGTAAGTGCTGAAACTTACACTCAGGGATAACCTATTCCAACTTTCTGAGGTGAAAAAGGTAAGGTTTCAACCATTCTTCTTTCAATTCCCATTATCCTCGCATCTTCTGGACCACCAACATAGAATCTCTGTAGACTTCCACACTCCCGGCCTTCAAGGCTATCAATGCCGTCAAACCAAAAGCACATGCTTCATACTCGGCCATGTTGTTAGTCACTCTGAATGTCAACCTCTTGGCCAAAGGTAAAGTCTCTCCCTCGGGGGTCACTATCACGATCCTAATTCCGGCTCCCTTGTAAAAACATCATGGTAAAGGATTTTAACCCCTCCAATCTAATTTTTTTTACTTATTATTTTTGTTTTCTTGTGTTTCAGGTTCTCAGACACTACATGAGAAGAACCAGAAGCTTTGAAATTCGTCCGCTTGACCCAGAAATTGAAAGAACAATCAAACATTTGAGAAGGGAACGTCGAGAAGGCCTAGAAGCACTGATTAACATGAACATTCAAGAACCTAAACCTTTGGAGGTTGCATCACCAATTTCAATTCGAGACAGAACTATTCCGGTGGTTGACAACTTCATGTCATGTATTGTACTTCCTCTTTTACCAGCAAATTTGTGTGACATCAAAACATGCATTCAGATGATACAACAGTCAGTTCAATTTGTAGGGAATGCAACTGAAGATCCTACTGCCCACATCAACAACTTCTTGGAAGTTTGCAGCACTTTCAATTACAATCGAGCGATAGAAGAAGCAATGAGACTGCGTCTGTTTCCATATTCCTTGAAAGACAAAGCTAAGGCTTGGCTACATTCACTACAAGCAGGTTCCATCACAACTTGGAACACTCTAGCCACCAAATTCCTTGCAAAATATTTTCCCCCAGCCAGAACTGCAAAGCTGAGGAATGACATTACATCCTTTGTACAACATGGTTCAGAATCCCTCTGCGAATCTTGGGAGAGATACAAGGAGTTACTTAGAATATATCCTCACCATGAGATTGTAAAGTGGCTACATGTCGAAACCTTCTACAATGGACTTTGTGGACTGATGAGAACCACAATAGATGTTGCTTCTGGATGAGCTTTAATGGAAAAAAGAGAAGATCATGCCTGAGACTTAATTGAAGAAATGACCAACAATAATTCTTTGTGGCCAACAGAAAGGAGCATGATTCAACGAATAGCAAGGATCTACGTAGTTGGAGCCAACACAACATTGAATGCCAAGCTGGATCAAATATGCAAATTCATGGAAACTCTTAGCATTCAAGGTAATGCTGGATCCACAAGTTCACCATATGGAGGAGCACCAGAGGCAGAATCTTACAGCCAACATGATGAGATGGTCAATTATGTCACCAATTTCAACAGACAGGGAAACAATCCATATTCCAATACCTACAACCCAGGTTGGAGGAATCATCCCAATTTCAAATGGAGCAAAAATTCAGGGCAAATTAATAATCCACCACCAGGATTCCAACAGTAAAATAAATGACATGAGTATGAAAAAGAACCAGAAATAATAGAAGTGCTGGCCCACTTGAAAAATCTAGAAGCAAAATACGACTCTCAAGTAGCAAAACCAAGCAGCTTCTATTAAAGCACTGGAGAATCAAATGGGACAACTGGCCAATGCTCAGAGTTACAGACCATAAGGAAACCTTCCTAGCAACACAGAATCAAATCCAAAGAACCGAGGGAATGAGCAATGTCAAGCCATTACCTTGAAAAGAGGCACTGAAATCAACAAAGATGTTGGAGTCGAGGCATCCACTGAGGAAGTTCCAAAAGAAAACAGTGAAGCAGATCCACAGATGGAGGAAGAAGAAGCAAAAGACGATCGAGAAAGATTCACTCCACCTCCATATTTTCCACAGTATCTCCAAAAACATAAACTAGACAAGCAGTTTGCTCGATTCCTGGAGATCTTCAAAAAGCTGCATATCAACATTCCATTTGTAGAAGTGTTGGAACAAATGCCCAACTATGTCAAATTTATGAAAGACATTCTATCATGAAAGCGAAGAATGGGAGATTACGAGACAATAGCATTGACAGAAGAATGCAGTGCCATTATTTAGAGGAAGCTTCCCCCAAAGTTGAAAGATCCATTTTCACCATTCCGTGCACCATAATAGAACATTACTTCGGTAAGGCTTAATGTGACCTAGGTTCCAGTATTAACTTGATGCCTTTGTCTATTTATAGGAAACAAAAGATTGGAGAAGCAAAGCCCACCTCAGTTACTCTGGAACTTGCTGATAGATCGCTAACATTTCTGAGGGTGTAGTTGAAGATGTATTGGTTAAAGTCGACAAATTCATTTTCCCTGCAGATTTCGTAGTCATTGACATGGAGGAAGACAAATATGTACCTATTGTTGGACAATTATGACCCATAACATCAATATTTGTACAGAACATGGTGTTGTTGTACAAATTAACTATGTGACATAGGAAATTGCTCTTTTATCATTTGTAATTGGATTACCAAGATACATAAATGATAAAAGTCCATATGATTAGTACCAGATTCATAAGATATGAGACAGTATAAATCCACTAAGGTTTAATCATTAAATTATCCATAGTCGTAGTATTATCGAGATTGGACATCGATAATGCGGAATAGACTAGTATTGCACTTGTGCGCATTGTGGGAGCATAACATCATAGTTATCATATATTTAAGTATTGGATACTTATGCAAGTGTAATAGGAGGTTGTGTTTACCGATGGTACAGAAACAGCTTCGCTCTAGATAGACCCCTCGGAATTCCATTGGTAGTATGACTATGTGTCTATGGAAGTCCGAATCAGGGTAGGTGTATTTGGTCTTAACCTGAGACTTGCACCGCTAATACTTGCGATAATCAATATACTTTGGTTTTGGTCGTCCAAGGCTTTAACCAGTTCTCTGTACGCCTCTTCTGGGTATATTGAGAATCGTAGTGTATTGGGTGTGATGTCGAGATGGAAATATCACTCCAGTCATATGGATATGATGGTCACGTAGGATACGGAACTGATGCTCTTATCTACTGCAGCTATCAGGATAATATGACTAGGTCATGTTTATCCGATAATAGAGACTATTTACCAGAGATTCGATATGTGCTTTGTACGGGGCAGACACAAATCCAGCCCCAGGCCTAGCACGTGACATCCGATACTGGATTGTAATAGGTAATACTATGTATACTACGCCTGATACAGATTACATATTCCTTTAAGAATATTTATGGAGAATTGGGTACGCACGGTGCTTTGCTAGAAGCCAACCATGTCTTGTAAATCGGTAAAAATGTAGTACTAGGTACGTACGTGTTCGGATAGTCCGACGACCGGATTTACTACCAACATATCCGGGGATCTCATGGGTCGCTTCCCGAAGATTCACCGATGACGTATGACTCGCACATAATTAATCTGGGATTAATTATTAGAGAGAGAAAATTAATCTAGTATTAATAACGGAGATATTTTATCTGGGATAAAATATTTTTTAAAGAGAGAGAACGATTAATTTGGAATTAATCGATAAAAAAATATATCGATATATTATACCAAATTAGATTTCGATGCGGAATTAAAATTAGATTTTAATTCGGGCAAATGAGGTAATTTAGAATTAATTCGCTAGCGACGTAAATAGTAATTTTTCTAGGCATAATTATTTAATTAAATTTGATTTAATTACGTCGCAATGGAAAATTCGTTAATTCAGAATTAGTGAACCCGAGCCCGAGAGTGTTTGCGGGCCCACTCGCATTTCGAATTCAAGTGCGGCCCACAAGTCACATCAAGCGTCACATCATTAGTCATTCAATCTTGTCACTTTGAGTGATGTGATGTTAGTCACTTGTGATTGATAGGGGTGGTTAGAAGGCTTTATTGTCTTGTACAATTTTTGGAAAATGAAATAAGTATTTGATTTTTGAAATCAAACCAACAAACACAACTTCTCTTCCTCTCTCTCCCTCTCACGGCCAAGGGCCAAAATTCTCTCTATTTTCCTCTCAATGCCGAGAGTTGGAAGAAGGCAAAAGAAAAATTGTGGCAATTTTTCAAGAGTGCTAGCACACCAAGGGGTCATACAAAGGTGATAGGGAAACCCATTCATGAGCATGGAATCCACACACAAAGCTTGGAGCTTGGAGATTCAACAAGGAGCACAAATTGGAGCCATGACCGAGAGCTTCATCCATGGAGCAGAAAATTTTTGTTGTTCCTCGTATCGCAAAAGCCGATCAAAGTGAGTATTCCGCAACTTTACTTTGATGTATTCACATGTTTATATGCTTAAATTGATCTTGGTTTGACCTAGAAAACCCAACAATGGTATCCGAGCGGTTTTTAAGCATGAAAACGAATTAGGGTAAATATTGGGTAAAATTCATTTGAGCATGTTTGGATGAAATTGATTGTTTGAGTATGCTTGAATGATGATAACTTAGAGTTATTTGTGATAAATTTGATGAAAATTGAATTGGATCAAATTTTCGCCAAATTATTGGCTTGGCCGAATGGTGTGCTACCCTAAATGTCATGGTGATTTTGTTTTTTGAATCATTGGATGAGTTTGAAATACTTGTAAATGTTGATTTATGATTTAATTGGATTAAAATAGAAATCGGATAAAAATTCCCTATATTGCCGTGACCAAGTAAGCATGAAATGATATGATTTCTGATTCAATAATTTTGGACATGTGTTGATGATGATAAGCATGATTAATTATGTAAATTGATAAATTGGAAATGTTAAATTGGTTAATTAATTATGGCTATACACTTTAATTGATTTAATTGTGATAGTTGGAATATTGTGATTAAATTAGTTGGGCTTAATTTGGAATTGGGCTTGTAAAGTTGTATTTGGGCTTAATGGGCTTGGTTGGGCCAAGTTTGGTTTAGGTTAATTGGTTGGATCCAATTGGGCCCAAAACCATATCCATAAAGTCCAAATATAACAAAATGGGCCTTTAAAATTTTAATTGGGCCTAATGGGCCTAAATTGGTTTCTTGGCAAATAAGGGTAATTCCTTATTGGGCTTTGGTTGCCAAAGT
This sequence comes from Zanthoxylum bungeanum, assembly GCA_019454045.1. Taxonomy (NCBI): domain Eukaryota; kingdom Viridiplantae; phylum Streptophyta; class Magnoliopsida; order Sapindales; family Rutaceae; genus Zanthoxylum; species Zanthoxylum bungeanum. Next base: position 53,520 of record SKCR01033621.1, on the reverse strand, counting down.
CCATGCCTTATAAATTAATTGAAAGCCCATTGGACTTTAATTAAATTAACATTGAATGTTAATTGGGCTTTGAGACCCGAAAAGATTGGATTTAGAATATAAGTCGTAAAGGCTCATTAATAAAGTGTAATTATTTAATGTAGAATTAAATAAAGAATTAGTATTGAATACAAATTAAATTGGATTTAATATTGTAGTTTGATATAATTCGAGAATTCGTACTTTGAGTACTTATTCTTAAAACGAGTCGGACTCACGCAAATCAAATCGTTGTTTGAACATTGAATGGTCATTAATTTCAGATTAATTAATTGGATTAGATTGATTGATAACATGCTTTGTGTGAATACATGGATGTGATGTATGAATAATGTATATCGAATGGATATTAGATGGGTGATGGCAATTTTGGAAATTATTGTAATAAATTTAGAATTTATTAATTGGACCTGCGTGTCCAGCCTATTACCTCTTGACTTTTTGTATTTCTCTTCTCACTTATTCCCCTCAATGTAAATGAGGTTTCTTTAGAAGTGTTATGTAATTGGGTAGAAGTAAGATTCGTGCTAGCGGGAGAGAGGAAAATGAGAGATTTGTTCTAGGAACAAAGTGTGTTAAATATCCATCCGCATATCATTATTAAATTTATTTATCGCGCCTTATTACGCTTTTAGAATGCATGTTTAAGGGTGTATGATGAGACCTAATAAAAGATAATTAATTGGTTGCCAATTACGCGAAAAACCCTCAAAAAATATTAAGCGTTTTTCCTTCCATTGAATGATTCATTCTCAAGATCCAAGATTGACACTGGTTTGTTGGCCAAAGTCAAGGCCTTTATCTATCGCGGATGTGTTTAAATCATGGAGGCTTTGTTCCATATCGCATGTCTTGTCCATGTTGTGATTTGTTGGCCAAAGTCAAGATCACTTCTTGTCCATCGACATCGATTACAAAGCTTTCCAAGGTCAATGGGTTCCGCTTAACTGGAATCATTAAGCTTGTTGTGCCAAAGCCAATGCTTAGTTGATTCAGAGGAAAAAGGTTAGGAGAATATATCGGATATATTGGCATATATTAGATATATGTTTCGGACTTAGATGTCCACCTACTGGATCTAGAAATTGGATGAGATCTAATTGATCTTAGAGATCTACCTAGTTAAATATCATACAGCTTGTTGGCCAGGGTCAAGGTTGTGTGTTATTTAACGGGATCCTAGCCCACAAGGAAACTAGGTTTCCTGAGTACTCAACAGAGGGTTAGAGGCTTGCCGAAAAATAGTGGTAGGCAAGTATTAAATTTGCAATTTCGTTTAGATACTTGTTAATACGCGCTCATTTCTATTTTTCGTCATTTTTGATATATTAGTTGGACTAATATTTAATCGTTGTTTTAATTAAACAGTTGGACTGTATTCAAACTATTTCAAATTATAGTTGATTATATAATTGGATTATAGTAATCAATATATTTGAATTTAACCAATAAAATTATAGTTGATTATATAGTTAGGCTATAGTAATCATTATAATTAATAGTACCTGAAATCGTTGATTTGATAGTTAGACTATTAGAATCAAGATAACTGAAAGATTAATGTTTAAAACATAATCCTGGGTGAAAATATATTTAAACAACTTTAATTTTCAGATTGGGAATGATACCTTAGGATAGTCATAGGAACTAAGAAGTTACTCTATTTGATGGATCAACCTCTTGGGCCTAAGCCCGGAGTTGAGCAAATAGTAGAACATGATCTTTGGAAAATTCATGTGATGATAACTTTAGTGCTCAATCCGTAATGATTACCGCAATGACTCTTTAATTCCGTCATCAAAACTAAGGATTAGATCCTTGTAACATGATGTTGAAATTAAAGATATTCATAGATCCGTTCTTAGATCTTAGAACTACAAATTGCAAAAGAAGCTCTTTCGCTCGTGTATGTCAGAGGGTACATCTGTCGAGCACTAGGTGTCGTAGATGATTGCTGACATCGATCAGCTAGGTTAGCTGGGCAATACCTATATGGCCGAGACTACCAAAGATTTGATCTTATAGTCTCTACCCGAAAACTGGGGCAGGTTCATTATGAACCAAGAGAAAAATCTTGGAGAGTTGATGGCTATGCTCAAGGAGGCAGATCCAGAGCTCCTAAAAGGGGCAAAGGCAAAATCATCACTGTCTTCTAGGTAAACAAATGACATATCCCAAGATGTTTGCCTAAACTGTGGCAAACGGGGTCACTGGAAGCGTGACTGCCGTATGGACAAGACAGACATGAAGGAAGTGAGGAGGGGTAAGGCTCCGGCTTCAATTATGTTTGTCATAAACATGTTCACTACTGGTTTCAAAATTGTATTTTGATACTAAGTGTTGTATATAGATATGTACTGATGTGCAGAATCTGCTGATTAGGAGGAGACTGACTTCAGTTGAGATTTACCTGCGAGTCAGAAACGGGATGAGAGTCGCTGTTTTAACCGTAGAAACCTAAGTTTAGGAACTACCATTCGGGTGTGTACTTAAATTAGGAAACTGTTACAATATAACTAGTTTGACTAGAAACATTATCTCTATATCAAGGTTTAACCCGTTGTGGGTATACCTTTATATTCTAGAACACTAAAGTGTTTTATTTTATAAGAATATTGAGATAAACACATTAGATGTGAATAACAATATTTATATTTTGAATATAAATAAATCTCAAATGTATAACATGACAAACAAATAGCTCAAACTGATAAATCAATTGAGACCTTTTGTGGCATTGTTGTCTGGGACACAATTAACAAGACTCGTATATCCACACTTTCGAAGAGTGAGTACTAGGACAGATTTGATTCTAATCAAATGATGTCTACAAATCTAGTTTATTAGGCAAATGCCTAAAACACTTTTTATTTGGTAAGAGCACATGTGCCACCGATCTGTTAGCCCTCGTTCATAGTGACGTAAGTGGGCCCATGACTAGCTAGGCTAGATGTGGATATGAACACTTCGTAACCTTTACAGATTTGGCATCGCGTTATGGTTATATGTTTCTTTTGAAACACGAATCGGAAACTTTTGATAAATTCAAAGAGTTTCGACACGAAGTAGACAAACAGATTGGCTAAAGTATTAAAACATCATGATTGGACCGTGTGAAAGTACTTAAGCAATAGGTTTCTCGATTATCTGAAAGAGTATAGTATTCTATCACAGTGGACTCCCCCGGAACACCTCAATTGAGCTTTGTGTCCAAACGGAGAAACCGAATTTTGTTGGACATGATAAGGTTAATCATGAGTCGCTCTGAGCTACCATTTCCTTCAAGGGATACGCATTAAACATGCAAAACTTATTTTGAATAAGGTTCAAGAAAATCTGTTTGACAGATTTCATATTAGATATGAATAGGAAAGAAATAAGGTTTTCTCATTCCTAAGATTTGGGAATGCTAGGCATATGTTTGGATGATACCAAACTAGAACCCAAATCGGATAAGTGCCTAAATTGTAGGTTATCCTAGGGTAACCAAAGTATAGTACTTATACAACTCACAAGAGAACAATGTAATTGTTGCTCTCCATGTTGTTTTCCTATGAGGAATACCTATATGCAGTGGTAAGTGGGAGGAAAGTAAAACTAGATGAAAATCAGAGTAATACTGTTCCAGACACCGATTCCTTAATGGAACAAACAGTTCATCAGGGATGAAACTGTACCACAATCTTCGAATAAATAACAAGAACCACATAGTCGGAGAGAGTTAGAAAACAACCTGGGAGGTATGGGTTTCTGATCTCACCTCATAAAGATGTCAATCTTATTGAGGAAGACAAACTGACTACGTATGAGGAAGTGATACAGGTATCGACTCCCTATTATGGCAAAGTACCATGACGTCCGAAATGGATTCCATGTATACCAACCAAGTTTGGACACTGGTTGATGTACCGGAAGGCATTGTGCCTATTGGTACTATATCAGTCTTCAAGGAAGACATACATGGATGGCAACATACCAACGTACAAAGTAAGGCTTGTAGCGAAAAGGTATCGTTATCAACATTGTGTCGATTACGACGAAACCTTTTACCTGTTGCCATGGATAAATCCATTTGGATAATGCTTGCTAATGCTGCATGTTTTATTTATGAAATATGGCAGCTGGATGTCAAAATCGCTTTCCTTAAACGAAAACCTTTTGGAGGATGTTTACAACATCCTGACAGTTTTGCCGTACCAAAATGAGCAAACAAGGTTTGCAAGTTAAATCGATCCATTACGGATTGAAGCAAGCATTGTGATCTTGGAACTATCGTTTTGATGTAATCATAATGGTATATGATTTAATTCAAAACGAAAATGATTCTTGTGTATATACGGAGGTTAGTGGGAGCGCACTGACAGAGACTGTCCTAAATAATGATGATATATCATTTACTGGAAATGACATTCCCATAAAATAATCGGTGAAAGCTTGGCTTTTATGAAAAATTCTCCGTAGAATACTTGGAGAGACAACCTTTATTCTAGGAATAAAGATCTACTTGGATAGATCTAATGTTGTTGGCACTCTCCGAGAAATCGTACATTGAAATATATGTACGGGACCTGGTGTCTCATATACTTTGAGCATATGGAGTCACAATCAGGCCAATCCAAGTGATAATCACTGGATTGATGTTAAGAATATCCTTAAGTATCTTAGATGAACTAAGGATGCTTTCTTAAACTATGGAGATGGAGAACTTGAAGTGACTGGGTTCACTGTTGCAAGTTTCCTAACCGAAAATGATAACCTTGCAAATCCGCTGACGAAATCCTTTTCTCAGCAGAAGTTTGAGTGAATCGTATATAGTTCAAGTGTAGGACACTTGAGTGATTGGCTATAGGCCAAGTGGGAGATTTTTGGACAATTATGACCTATAGCATCACTATTTGTACAGAACATGGTGTTGTTGTACGAATTAACTATGTGACATAGGAAATTGCTCTTTTATCATTTATAATTGGATTACCAAGATACATAAATTATAAAAGTTCATATGATTAGTACCAGATTAATAAGATATGAGACAATATTAATCCACTAAGGTTTAATCATTAAAATATCCATAGTCGTAGTATTATCGAGATTGGACATCGATAATGCGGAATAGACTAGTATTGCACTTGTGCGCATTGTGGGAGCATAACATCATAGTTCTCATATATTTAAGTATTGGATACTTATGCAAGTGTAATAGGAGGTTGTGTTTACTGATGGTATAGAAACAGCTTCGCTCTGGATAGACCCCTCGAAATTCCATTGGTAGTATGACTATGTGTCTATGGAATATATTTGCACCGCTAATACTTGCGACAATCAATATACTTTGGTTTTGGTCGTCCAGGGCTTTAACCGGTTCTGTTTACACTTATTCTGGGTATATTGAGAATCGTAGTGTATTGGGTGTGATGTCGAGATGGAAGTATCACTCCATTCATATGGAGATGATGGTCACGTAGGATACGGAATCGGTGCTCTTATATATTGCAGCTATCGGGATAATATGACTAGGTCATGTTTATCTGATTATAGAGACTAGTTACCAGAGATCCGATATGTGCTTCGTACGGGGCATACACAATTCCAGCCCCAGCCCTAGCACGTGACATCCGATACTGGATCGTAATACGCAATACTATGTATACTACGCCTGATACAGATTACATATTCCTTTAAGAATATTTCTGAAGAATTGGGTAGGCACAATGCTTTGCTAGAAGCCAACCATGTCTTGTAAATCGGTAAAAACGTAGTACTAGGTACGTACGTGTTCAGATAGTCCGACGACCGGATTTACTGCCAACATATCCGGGGATCTCATGGGTCGCTTCCCGAAGATTCACCGATGACGTATGACTCGCACATAATTAATCTGGGATTAATTATTAGAGAGAGAAAATTAATCTAGGATTAATAACAGAGATATTTTATCTGGGATAAAATATTATTTAAAGAGAGAACGATTAATTTGGAATTAATTGATAAAATAATATATTCGATATATTATACAAAATTAGATTTCGAAGCGGAATTAAAATTAGATTTTAATTCGGGAAAACGAGTTAATTTAGAATTAATTCGCTAGCGATGTGAATAGTAATTTTGCTAGGCATAATTATTTAATTAAATTAGATTTAATTACGTCGCAACGGAAAATTCGTTAATTCGGAATTAACAAACCCGAGCCCAGGAGTGTTTGCGGGCCCACTCGCATTTCGAATTCAAGTGCAACCCACAGTCACATCAAGTGTCACATCATTAGTCATTCAAGTGATGGATGTCTTGTCACTTTGAGTGATGTGATTTTAGTCACTTGTGATTGATGGGGGTGGTTGGAAGGCTTTATTGCCTTGTACAATTTTTGGAAAATGAAATAAGTATTTGATTTTTGAAATCAAACCAGCAACACACAACTTCTCTTCCTCTCTCTCCCTCTCACGGCCAAGGCCAAAATTCTCTCTATTTTCCTCTCAATGCCGAGAGTTGGAAGAAGACAAGAGAAAAATTGTAGAAATTTTTCAAGAGTTCTAGCACACCAATGGGTCATACAAAGGTGATAGGGAAACCCATTCATGAGCATGGAATCCATAGACAAAGCTTGGAGCTTGGAGATTCAACGAGGAGTACAAATTGGAGCCATGGACGAGAGATTCATCCATGGAGTAGAAAATTTTTGTTGTTCCTCGCATCGTAAAAGCCGATCAAAGTGAGTATTCCGCAACTTTACTTTGATGTATTCACATGTTTAAATGCTTAAATTGATCTTGGTTTGACCTAGAAAACCCAACACCTATTATCCTTGGGAGACCATTCTTGTCTACAGGTCGAACTGTTATTGATGTACAAAAAGGAGAACTAACCATGAAAGTGCAGGACTAAGAAGTTACATTCAATTTTTTCAAAGCCATGAAATTCCCGAATGACGAAAAAAAGGAGGAATGTTTCAGAATTGATGTTTTAGATAGTATCATCCAGGATACTAATGTAATGCAATTTTCCATGGATAAACTTGAAGCTGGCATCACCAACATGACTGACAGGGAGCTAGATAATGAAATTCTAGAATGTATCAACTATTTTGATAGACCTTCTCGTTTCAGATCGACACCACAGGTGGAAAGTTTGGAAGTACCGAAAATAAAAGCGAATCAAGCCCTCGATTGAAGAACCACCGTAGTTGGAACTAAAGCCACTTCCGAGCCATCTCAGGTATGATTCTTAGAAAACTCTTTCGATTTACCTGTGATTATTTCCTTGTCTCTAACAATGGAGCAGGAACATAAGTTGCTGAGAGTGTTATGAGAACACAAGAAAGCCATTGGCTAGACTATAACAGATATTCAAGGCATTAGTCCATCATTTTGTATGCATAAAATTCTAATGAACGATGAGTACAAAGCCACAGTGGAACATCAACGGAGACTAAATCCAATCGTGAAAGAGGTCGTAAAGAAATAAATCATTAAATGGTTGGATGCATGTATCATTTGCCCCATCTCTAACAGCACTTGGGTGAGTCCTATGCAATGTGTACCCCAAGAAAGGAGGAATGACTGTAGTCACCAATGAAAAGAACGAGTTGATTCCAACAAGAACAATGAATGGATGGAGAGTATGCATGGACTATAAAAAGCTGAACAAAGCAACAATGAAAGATCATTTCCCACAACCATTCATTGACCAGATGTTAGACAGACTAGCGGGACATGAATTCTACTATTTTCTGGATGGATACCCGAGTTACAATCAGATTGCCATGACTCCCAAAGATCAAGAGAAAACCTTTTTTACATGCGCGTATGGTACTTTTGCTTTCCGCAAGATGCCATTTGGATTGTGTAATGCTCCTGTCACATTGCAACATTACATGATGGCTATATTTTCAGACATGCTGGAACAATGTATGAAGGTTTTCATAGATGATTTTTCTGTGTTTGGAGACTCATTCGACCACTGCTTGTAAAATCTGGAAAATGTGTTACAAAGATGCAAAGATACCAACTTGGTACACAACTGGGAGAAATCTCACTTCATGGTGCATGAAGGTATTTTCCTGGGATATCGAATCTCACAAAAGGGAATCGAGGTAGACAAAGCAAAGATCGAAATAATAGAAAAACTAGCTTCACTATCATCAGTCAAAGGGATTCAGAGTTTTCTCGGACATGTAGGCTTCTACAGGAGATTTATTAAAAATTTCTCCAAGATTGCTAAACCTCTATGCAATCTATTGGAGAAATATGTGTCTTTCAACTTCACCAAAGAATGCCACCAAGCTTTTGAGATCTTAAAATAGAAGCTGGTCTCTGCCCCCATCATAGTAGCACCAAACGAGACCCTTCCATTTGAGGTGATATGTGATGCTAGTGATTTTACTGTAGGTATAGTTTTGGGACAACGCAAAGCAAAAATTTTCCATACCATTTACTACTCCAGCATAACTCTAAATGAAGCACAACTTAACTACACAACAATTGAAAAGGAGCTGCTTGCAGTTGTGTTTGCTTTTGATAAATTCTGCTCCTTGTAGGCATTGTATTTTTGCATACCAGCCCGATGAGGAGTCTCGTAATGAGGCACTACCTTTAAGTCGTGGAAGTCGTGGACAACGGTCGTCGGAAGGGAAAATTCAAGAATTGACATTTTGTCGGATTTGATTCGCTCGTTTAGCTTCGGGTTTGCTCGTCGGATTTCCGTTTCAAAATCATCCCCCGCCCAAAACCCTATCCTCGCTCTCTAACTTTTCATGCATGTGTCCCTTGAACTTCCATGCAAACCTTAAACCTTTTGCCACCTTTCACATAAGCCAGGCAAATCCATCCATCTTTCCTTCATTTTCCAAATTATTAAATAACCTATACCCCACGTCCAATTAACAAATAACAAAAGCCCTCCCCTAAGTAAATGACTCACACGCCCAACACCAACATTTCACATCAAATTAATTTGATAAACCTCACATGCACACATAAACCAAACACAAAAATCCAAAGCCTTTACCCCACATTCATTAATCAAAAACCAACCATACTTGCCCTACCCATTAAATAAAACCTTTCTCCCTCCTAGCCACCTTACGTCCCCACTTCACAATCACACATCTCACTTTCAAGTTCAATAAACAATGCACACTAACAAACAAAAGCCATCCCTCTCTCTCACCTTCACCCACGTCCATTTCCCTTTCTATTTTACTTCAACAAAACAAACCCTACATCATTAAAACCAAAGCCTGCCACACGTCCACTCCCTTTTCATTTTTCAACAAAGTAATGCCTGCCTAATAAATAACCTGGCCCCCACACGTTTTCCCCACCAAATACCTAAACATCAATTGCCTCTTTTCCCCACCTCAACACCTCTCAATTATATAAAGCTTAACGCCAATAACTCCTTTGGACACCACCTTGCTCCCCTAAGCTTCACGCCAAAAGTAACTCACGACATAGCCCCTTCCTCTCTCAACAGAAGTCCCCGTACCCAAACATCTTCACACACTCAATTGCAGTCCCTTCATAAAGCCAAGCCATCAGCCAACTCAAGAAAACCCCACACAGACCACCCCAAGCTCTCCGCAAACCATAAAGTAACAGCCCCTTATCTCCTCAACAAACAGCAGCCTTCACCCTCTCATAAAACGCATGATTAAACCCTAAGCAGAGAGGACACACCACAAGCAAAACAGACACACACTCAGCCCATCTTGGATCACACCGAGAACCCTAAACAGCCCCTTAACCTCAAACACCTCTAGCTACAAAACTTCCCCACTCACATTACTAGCCTCACGCCACCTGCATGCATAAAATCCATTTGCCTCACGTCCCTTACTCCATTTGCCTCACGTCTCTTGCTCCATTGCCTCTCGCCTAATCAATACAGCACATGCCATTAGCCCTACCAAATCAACACCACAAATCATCCACAACCTCCACGCCTTCACACACTGCCACCTAGCCTCACAGCCATCACGTCACATTACCCAGCACACACGCACTTAGTCAAGTAACATTGCCCCACGCACTCACACTGCAACCTAGCCTCAATTTTGCACGTGAACAGCCCTTATCCTTTGCCCAACACCTCAAGCCACGTTAAACTACAAATACCCCTCACGTTAATTGCCATATGTCACTTCCTCTTCATGTTAATTGCCCTTATCCTAGCAGCCCCTGCCCCTTCACGTTAATAACCCTTGCACACAAACTACCGCATACTACACCATAAACTGTCCCAAAACCTTCCAGTAAAACGCCACAAAAGACCCTCACTGACCAGCCCCTAAATCACCGAAAAAGCCTTCACTGCACTGCCTCACTGCATCACCAAACAGCCCACTATAACACCAAAACACTGCAGCTCAAACCCCTCTAAAACCGAACCAAAACAGTCCTTAATTCACTGCAAACCAGTGGCCTAAATACCGCAACCTGAAACGCCACGAAACAGAGTAGAAACAGCGACCCGAACAGCGAAACGGCAAGGAAAAATGCCAAAACAGCGAACCGGTGGATTCACGGAGTTTTAGCCCTTCCGACGGCCGTATAACGCGCTTCCGAGAGACGACACAATAGGTTAGACCTGAGGGCACAAATTATTTAATTTCTTCGCATGAAATAATAACATAGGAAATGTGTTTTATGATGTTTAGCATGAATAATTAATTTAGCATGTTATTTAATTTAAGTTATGTAAGTTAATAACTTAGAAAAGCATGTAATTTACTTTTCTTCGCATGAGAATTATGAATTAGTGTGTGATATGATTTCGGGTGAATGGAATATGTGTTCTTTCTTGTGGTATATTGGATGGAAACCCGGACATAAATTTCATAGCCTAATCCGAATGGACGGTATTATAGTTTGTACTCGGGATACAATGCCCCGTACCACTTGAAGGATACATGTATTTTATTTTATCCAAACTTGTATTCGAGCATGACTAGGCCATTAGGAAGTTGTTTTATTTTTAGCATGATTATTGTTTTATTTCGCAATAGGAGTTTGATTATGTTTAAATCGTATTTTATTTAATATGCTTTTGTGTGATGTTGAATGTTTGTCGTTATGAAAGTTTACTTTTGAAGCATGCAGACCTAGATTTAGGCTTTATAAGAATTTAGACTACTTTGACCAGTATGTATGTTGAGTAAACTTGGTTAATATTGCACAAATCCATTCATTACAAACGACATAAGTAAGGGACCATTCCAAACCCAACGGTTTGAGGTCTTCCCTTGCGAGGGGTGAGTGCGGCCTTAAATCATTTTCCCGGTTCACACCGGGTGGCGACTCCATTATTCTCCGGTTTAGTCCCCCGTGGGCTACTCCGTACTCCCAACTAGCCCTGAGTCTAGAACAGCATGCGTCGCCCAGCTTCTGTGTCCTACAGTCTGGCGACTCCACTGGGGATAGAGAATCGGCCCCGAAATAATGCCTTGTAATGTTTGTGATTTGTGCTTTAATTAATCATGTCTACTGTGGGTTTAAGGAGTTTAATTAAAGGTATTTTTAAGGCTAGGTAATGGTTTGGTGTCTTCCTTCATTCACTACCTTTCTATAAGGAAAAGCTGTGAAGGCACCTAGATAATCATTACTTGTAGCTCGTTGTGACAGACTAGTTTGGAGAACTCGTTGTTTATTCCTGACACCAAGCGATAAGAGCCTAAGGGGCTTGGGTACTTAAGAGAGCCTCGCTCCACCCTCCCTCTGGGGAATCTACAACGGGAAGTCCATTCGACAGTTAGTCACACACCATAACTCATTGGCACGTACCGTAAGGTATAAAAAAGGTGCGTTCACTTGGTCGCTTGAACCCTTGAATGGGGAGTCCTAATTGTGAACAATCATTCGTCAGCGAGAGCCTTTGTTTACACTCCTGAAATCTACACATGAACCTTAGTTTTGTGACCCTTAGAAATTATTTATTTATGCTTGTATTTGGGACCATTGTCATTTGGAATCAGTTGGACTTTTTGTCAAGAGACATAAACTTGTTGGGCCATTTAAACAGGGACAAGTTCATGTCATTTGACAATTAGGCCAAAACCTTCTAAAATGTCAATGAGCCATTTTGTGTTTGGGCCTCTTATCATTTGAAGTTGTTTAGTCATATCATCGCATAGTGTAAACTTGTTGGGCCTTTTCAACTGGGACAAGTTTGCACCGCGCAATAGTATGATTGAATACTTTAAAATGATAACGAGCCAATTAGGGTAAATTCTTTTATGAGCTTATTTATTCCATACATTGCACGCATCTCATGCATACACGCATCATGTTAACCCTTTGTGTCTTGAAAGCCATCATAGATTCCTGTTGGGTTAGGGAAGAAGGAAGACTTGTCAGAAGACCATCAGCCACATGAGTATATTTGACAAAAATATTCAACCCTGGTACCATGATATTCAACAGTATCTGGAACGCAGAGAACTCCCAGAAGAAACAAGCAGAAAAGACAGAATGGCCATTCAGAAATTGGGAAATGGGGCAGGGAAACTGTCAGACTTGGAAAGAAATGAGTTCACCGAGCCGATTAATGTTGTATTTTGCCCGAGGAAGAGAAGACCAAGTAGTCACTAAAGGAATTGGCAGAAAACCTAACCCAACGAGATAGGAAATTCATCCATGCATACATGCATACACGTAACTTGCATCCCTTGTTTTGTGTTTTGTTTTTGCAGATTTCAAACGAAAGAGAACCAGTAGGGGGCGAACAGAAACATATGGCGCCAAGGAGCACAATGAGGATCCAACCCATCACGAAAATGGAGTACATCTACACTTGCATATTTACACATCACACGCACATGTTTTCATTCTATTGTTTTCTTTGTGTTCGCAGGTCTCAAAGAAGGAAAGAGAAAGCGGCAGAATACAAGCAAGTTGAAAGTAGATAAAGTAATACCAGCAATATTCAGAAATGAACCCATGGGGGCGAAGCCCCAAATTACCAGCAATTGAAAATAGGAATGTCAGAGAAAGGAAAAATCTTTGGTGGCTAGACATATGTCTGATGATGACATTGTATGTTGTAAGGAAGAAACCCTAGAAACGATAAGTGCGAGACGTACTCTCGTCCGGTATTCTGAATGGACTGATCTCGGTTAGACTCATAAGCACTTGATTACGGGATCTCAGCAGTAGAAGCCTGAGTGGTTGGCAAGATGACTAGTTGAAGAGATAGTGGATCAGTGAATGACCGTTTGCCTGGATGTCCACCCTGGTTTACTGATGCTATGATATATGCTATGGTTGGAAACGAAGAAAAAGTCTCTCCGAAAAAAAAAAATTATATATATATATAGACCACCTATAACCGATAAGCGTGAAGCTACCCATGGGCGAGTATTAGGACCACCATGAGGAGAAATGCTACCTTAAAGGGTAGGTGTGTCAAAAAAATAAATAAATAAATAAAAGAGTTTGAAATGAAAATAAAGAAAAAAAGAGACAAAAGAAAAAGAAGAAGACCATATCATGTTGAGTATGACGAAGTAATCATAGAGCGTGATCCAGACATCTACGTTGGTTAGACCCACTGGTCCGATTCTCCGAGACGAAATCATCGAGTTGGCTTACTTAAGGACTAAGCTGCGAAAGAGCCCTGACACACACACACTTGGAGTCTAGCTCAGATCATTCACTCAGACGGTCGGATTTAAGTTGTATCGAGTACTTTGAAGGTTCTCAGGTTTCGACGCAAAGCATTCATTGAGGACAAAAGTATGTCCAGCTATCAAGATTCTCTCATGAGAGGCAATATGACATTCTGGGGGCGAGGCCCACACCATTATTATCAGTTTGGCCAGGTATGGCACTCAGGGTACAAGACCCTTAACTCAAATCGGGAACAAGACCCACAATTCAGGGAACAATACCCTCAATTCAAAACGGGAACAAGACCTACAACTCAACAATTCAGGGAACAAGACCCTCAATTCAAAATGGGAATAATACCCACGAGAACAAGACCCACAACTCAACAAATCGGGAACAAGACTCGCAATTCAGGGAACAAGACCATTATCTCAACAAATCGGGAATAAGACCCGCAGTTCAGGGAACAAGACCCTTATCTCAACAAATCGGGAACAAGACCCGCAATTCAGGGAACAAGACCCTTATCTCAACACAATTCAGGGAACAAAACCCTCAACACAATTCAAGGAACAAGACCCGCAATTCAAGGAACAAGACCCTATCTCAACAAATCGGGAACAAGACCCGCAATTCAGGGAACAAGACTTTTATCTCAACATAATTCAAGGAACAAGACCCTCAGCTCAAAACGGGAACAAGACCCACAACTCAAAAAATCGGGAACAATACCCACAACTCAGGGAACAAGACCCTCAACACAATTCAGTTCGGGAACAAGACCCATAACTCAATTTAGGGAATAAGACCCTCAGCTCAACACAATTCAGATCGGGAACAAGACCACAACTCAGTTCAGGGAACAAGACCCTCAACTCAATTCAGATCGTGAACAAGACCCTCAGATCAACACAATTCAAGGAACAAGACCCTCAGCTCAAAACGGGAACAAGACCCACAACTCAAAAAAATCGGGAACAATACCCACAACTCAGGGAACAAGACCCCCAACACAATTCAGTTCGGGAACAATACCCATAACTCAATTTAGGGAACAAGACCCTCAACTCAACACAATTCAGATCGGGAACAAGACCCACAACTCAGTTCAGGGAACAAGACCCTCAGCTCAATTCAGATCGGGAACAAGACCCTCAGCTCAACGCAATTCGGGGAACAAGACTCTTACCATAATTCAGTTCAGGGAACAAGACCCTCAGCACAATTCAGATCGGGAACAAGACCCACAACTCAATTCAGGGAACAAGACCCTCAGCTCACTTCGGGAACAAGACCCAGGGGTAGCAGTACCTCACCACCAAATCAATTCAGTCCAAAGCAACAGGTGAGTCAGGTGGCAACTGGCGAGCCAGGTAAGTAAAAATGCATTGCACAAACTTTGATAGGATTGTCATTGTCACACACTGAACAAATCCCATCAAAGTGGGGGCGACTGTAGGCATTGTATTTTTGCATACCAGCCCGATGAGGAGTCTCGTAAGGAGGCACTACCTTTAAGTTGTGGAAGTCGTGGACAACGGTCGTCGGAAGGGAAAATTCAAGAATTGACATTTTGCCGTATTTGATTCACTCGTTTAGCTTCGGGTTTGCTCGTCGGATTTCCGTTTCAAAATCATCCCCCGCCCAAAACCCTATCCTTACTCTCTAACTTTTCATGCATGTGTCCCTTCAACTTCCATGCAAACCTTAAACCTTTTGCCACCTTTCACATAAGCCATGCAAATCCATCCATCTTTCCTTCATTTTCCAAATTATTAAATAACCTATACCTCACGTCCAATTAACAAATAACAAAAGCCCTCCCCCACGTAAATGACTCACACGCCCAACACCAACATTTCACAACAAATTAATTTGATAAACCTAACAGCACACATAAACCAAACACAAAAATCCAAAGCCTTTACCCCACATTCATTAATCAAAAACCAACCATACTTGCCCCACCCATTAAATAAAACCTTTCTCCCTCCTAGCCACCTCACGTCCCCACTTCACAATCACATATCTCACTTTTAAGTTCAATAAACAATGCACACTAACAAACAAAAGCCATCTCTCTCTCTCACCTTCACCCACGTCCATTTCCCTTTCTATTTTACTTCAACAAAACAAACCCTACATCATTAAAACCAAAGCCTGCCACACGTCCACTCCCTTTTCATTTTTCAACAAAGTAATGCCTACCCAATTAATAACCTGGCCCCCACACGTTTTCCCCACCGAATACCTAAACATCAATTGCCTCTTTTCCCCACCTCAACACCTCTCCATTATATAAAGCTTCACGCCAATAACTCATTTGGACACCACCTTGCTCCCCTAAGCTTCACGCCAAAAGTAACTCATGACATAGCCCCTTCCTCTCTCAACAGAAGTCCCTGTACCCAAACATCTTCACACACTCAATTGCAGTCCTTTCACAAAGCCAAGCCTTCAGCCAACTCAAGAAAACCCCAGACAGACCACCCCAAGCTCTCCGCAAACCACAAAGTAACATCCCCTTATCTCCTCAACAAACAGCAGCCTTCACCCTCTCATAAAACGCATGAATAAACCATAAGCAGAGAGGACACACCACAAGCAAAACAGACACACACTCAGCCCCTCTTGGATCACGCCGAGAACCTAAACAGCCCCTTAACCTCAAACACCACTAGCTACAAAACTTCCCCACTCACATTACTAGCCTCACGCCACCTGCATGCATAAAATCCACTTGTCTCACGTCCCTTACTCTATTTGCCTCACGTCTCTTGCTCCATTGCCTCTCGCCTAATCAATACAGCACATGCCATTAGCTCGACCAAATCAACACCACAAATCATCCACAACCTCCACGCCTTCACACACTGCCACCTAGCCTCACAGCCATCACGCCACATTGCCCAGCACACACGCACTTAGTCAAGTAACATTGCCCCACACACTCACACTGGAACCTAGCCTCAATTTTGCACGTGAACAGCCCTTATCCTTTGCCCAACACCTCAAGCCACATTAAACTACAAATACCCCTCACGTTAATTGCCATATGTCACTGCCTCTTCATGTTAATTGCCCTTATCCTAGCAGCCCCTGCCCCTTCACGTTAATAACCCTTGCACACAAACTACCGCATACTACACCATAAACCGTCCCAAAACTTGCCAGTAAAATGCCACAAAAGACCCTAACTGACAAGCCCCTAAATCACCGAAAAAGCCTTCACTGCACTGCCTCAATGCATCACCAAATAGCCCACTATACACCAAAAAACCGCAGCTCAAACCCCCCTAAAACCGAACCAAAACAGTCCTTAATTCACTGCAAACCAGTGGCCTAAATACCGCACCCTGAAACGCCACAAAACGGAGTAGAAACAGTGACCCGAACAGCGAAACGGCGAGGAAAAATGCCAAAACAGCGAACCGATGGATTCACGGAGTTTTAGCCCTTCCGACGGCCGTTATAACGCGCTTCCGAGACGACAACAAAAGGTTAGACCTGAGGGCACAAATTATTTAATTTCTTCGCATGAAATAATAACATAGGAAATGTGTTTTATGATGTTTAGCATGAATAATTAATTTAGCATGTTATTTAATTTAAGTTATGTAAGTTAATAACTTAGAAAAGCATGTAATTTACTTTTCTTCGCATGAGAATTATTAATTAGTGTGTGATGTGATTTCGGGTGAATGGAATATGTGTTCTTTCTTGTGGTATATTGGATGGAAACCCGGACATAAATTCCATAGCCGAATCCGAATGGACGGTATTATGGTTTGTACTCGGGATACAATGCCCCGTACCACTTGAAGGATACATGTATTTTATTTTATCCAAACTTGTATTCGAGCATGAATAGGCCATTAGGAAGTTATTTTATTTTTAGCATGATTTAATTGTTTTATTTCGCAATAGGAGTTTGATTATGTTTAAATCGCATTTTATTTAATATGCTTTTGTGTGATGTTGAATGTTTGTCGTTATGAAAGTTTACTTTTGAAGCATGCAGACCTAGATTTAGGCTTTATAAGAATTTAGACTACTTGACCAGTATGTATGTTGAGTAAACTTGGTTAATATTGCACAAATCCATTCATTACAAACGACATAAGTAAGGGACCATTATGAACCCAACGGTTTGAGGTCTTCCCTTGCGAGGGGTGAGTGCGGCCTTAAAATCATTTTCCCGGTTCACACCGGGTGGCGACTCCATTATTCTCCGGTTTAGTCCCCCGTGGGCTACTCCGTACTCCCAACTAGGCCCTGAGTCTAGAACAGCATGCGTCGCCCAGTTTCTGTGTCCTACACTCATATCTGCTGGATCCCAAGGTGATGGTATATAAAAATCATTCAGCAATCAAATACCTGATTGCAAAGAAAGATGCTAAGCCCAGATTGATCCAATGGATGCTTCTACTACAAGAATTTGACGTGGAGATCCGAGATAGGAAAGAGACAACAACCAAGTGGCAGATCATTTATCGAGGCTCGAGAATGGAGAAACAAGTGGTAATGAGATGACAATCAAAGAAATTTTTCCATATAAACATTTGTTTACCATCAAATATTATGATGTCCCTTGGTATGCTCACTATGTAAACTACATCGTCTCGGGAAAATGGCCGTTGGAATGGACACATCAACAACGAAAGAAATTCTCCAAAGAAGTCAAGCACTATGTTTGGGATGAGCCATACCTATTCAAATGTTGTACTGATCAATTACTAAGACGTTGTGTTCCACAGGAGGAGGTCAATAGTGTCCTGCAACATTGTCATTCATCATCATACGGCAGATACTTTAGCGGAGATAAAACTACAGCCAAAGTCCTACAATCAGGTTTGTTATGGCCCACTTTATTTAAAGATGCTAACTTATTTGTTCTTCAATGTGACAGGTGCCAGAGAATTGGAAATATTTCGAGGAGAAATGAAGGACCTCTTCAGAATATTCTTAAAGTTGAGATATTTGATGTATGGTGATTGATTTTATGAGACACTTTGTTCCATTATTTGGAAACATGTACATTCTGGTTGCAGTAGACTACGTCTCCAAGTGGGCTGAAGTAACAGCACTTCCATCAAATGATTCAAAAGTGGTGATGAAATTCCTTAAAAAGAATATTTTTACTCGTTTCGAAACACCTCGGGCCAATATCAGTGATGGTGGCACACATTTCTGCAACAGATACTTCAATTCACTCCTATCCAAATACAGAGTTACTGATAAAGTTTCCACTAATTACCATCCACAGTCAAATAGACAGGCTAAAGTTTCAAATATGGAGATCAAAAGTATATTAGAGAGAACTGTAAGATCAATAAGGAGAGACTGGTATACAAAACTAGATGATGCACTATGGGCCTACCAGAAAGCTTATAAGACACTTATTGATATGTCCCCATATCGAATGGTGTTTGGGAAAACATGCCATCTGCCTGTGGAGCTTGAACATAAAGCGTAATGGGCACTGAAGAAGTTAAATCTTGATCTACAAGCAGCTGGCGAGAAAAGGATCCACTAACTCAAAAAACTAGAGGAATTTCACCTATATGCTTATGAAAATGCCAAACTGTACAAAGAAAATACCAAGAAATGGCATGATAAAAAATAGTTCGCAAACAACTAGAACCAGGACAACATGTGTTGTTATATAATTCAAGGTTGAAACTTTTCCCTGAAAAGCTGAAATCAACGTGGTCAGGTCCATTTTTGATTACTCAGGTGTTACCCTATGAAGTAATTGAGATATACAACTCCAAATCCAACAACACATTCAGGGTAAACAGGCAGCATGTCAAGCACTACTAGGGAGAATCATTTGAGCCACAAAAAGAAAGTGTCACACTTGCAGATCCAGCCTAACATTCGGATAGTCATGTCTCGCTGACGATGTTAAACTTAGCGCTAGCAAGGAGGTAACCCATGCAATTTATATATATATATATATTGAGATTTGGTGTGTTTTATTTTTATAGGTAAAGTCACAGAGAGGATGAAAGACATTCTCGCAAATCTTCACAAACAATTTCCTTCTCTCCCTCAAAACTCTCTGATGAAATTTTACAAAGCTCGCATGAAATGAATGAGACTTCCGATGATCAAAGGTATTCCTAATGACATTAGTTGGATTATAGAAGCACGATTCCGATTGGCAGGTGAGTCCTATGACTCTTTTGTTTAATTTTTGCCTGGTTTAGGAAGAAGCACATATGCTAAGAAAAGAATAGCTAAAAGATTATGTGTTTGCTATAAATGTGCACGCATGACATGTAATACTCGTTGTCATTCTTTAGGAATGGTGTCTGATAACCGCGAAGATAAAATTAAATTCATTAGGGATGACATGAGTAAGGAGTCTTTAGATGACATATCATTGAATCTTGAGCATCCCAGTGGATATGTGTATCACACAATTCGCATGTTACATACATAATTTCGAAAGGTAATGCAAAAATTAAGTCTCGGGAATCTGACTTTAAAAGACTTTGTTTGCCAATTTATAAGAAAATTGGATGGGAAACTTGTCTCTGACAAATAAATGTCAATCAAGCTGTTAGTTCTTGTAAATATTATTATTTCTTTGTCTTTAAATAATAATTGTGATTTGTTTTGTTATTATCTTTTATTTTCTCCGACAGTATCCAGACTTTTTGACTTTCACGATTTATTTTACTTTTTAGCTAATAATTGTCATTTGGCAGGTAATAGTGCTAATATTACTGACATGAATCCAGCAACTCAAGGAACAAATGACATGAATCCAACAACTCAAGGAACATTAGATCCTTTGCAATTGCCAACAGGTCCAATCACACGCCAAAGAGCTAAGAAGATCAGAGAAGCAATGGCGGGGCTAGCGCAGAATGCCATGGTCGAGTGTGACAGACAAATCCGGGGCATATTGGCGTCACATGAGGGCTTCAATGGAGTGGGTCCAAAGCTATTTCACTTGACCCTAGTCATACTAGAGTAACGCACCAGCAATCTTGAAGCCGAGTATATTTTTAACGGATCAAACTGATTCAAGCCCGACACTAAATATTCGGCCAAGACAAGACTTATTGGACTTTATGACACATCATTATGCCTTTATACATGGAAGACACTAATTTGGAGTACTTTTGGTGCAAGGAAACAACTTTAGATAAATTTGGAAAAGTTTTCAACATTTGTTGACTTTTATGATTTTGTGTTTTTACTTTAGACTTTTTTGGCAAAGTTATTTATTAAGTCTTTGTTTGTTATTGATTAAGTCTTTGTTTCTTTTGACTTTTTGTTTATTATTAAAATGTCTATTAAGGGCATGGCCATTTAATAGCCATTAGTTAGCAACTTAGGGTGTTTTGGTCATTTTGCACCCATTAAGGTTTCTTTCATTGTACTATTTAAACTCATTTCATCTTAATGAGAAGATAATCACCAAATTTCGAATTTCATCTTATTTTGAAGTCTTGGCTATTCCCTAAATTGCTTAAGGGAGGGATTCCCCTTATCTCATGCAATCGACTTATCTAAGGCGTGGCAACCTTAGTGGCGTCTTTATGCTAGTAGAACACTTAAAGGAATCATCTTAAGGGTTCTCAAAGACAAGTTCTTTGTGGGTCTTCTTTGTGGTCTTGGAAGGGTTTTGTTCCTACAAAATCAAATTCTCGATTCTTGGGGTTCTGTCCGTTGCGAGGGGTTTGCTTGGCCTAATCCTCCAAGTGAGTTCCGTGTCAATTACTCATTTTTTTTCAAGTTCTATAAATTCAGCTCGTTATTGCACTCTTGAAGACATCCAAATTTAAAAAAGAAATACATAAAAAAATGGAAGCAACTTCAAGAAGATGAGTTGTAAACATCTGTGTATTTTGTGGTACTAGTGTTGGTTCTAAGCCAGAGTTCGTTGAGGCAGCACAAGAATTGGATAGAGTCATAGCTGAGAGGAATATGCACTTAGTATATGGCGGTAGCAATATTGGACTCATGAGGTACGTTTCAAGGGCCGTACAGGAATGAGGTAGTCAAGTTTTGGGAATCATCCCAAAACCTTTGGCAGAGGCGAATCTTATAGGACCATCAAACAGAAATGAATGCATTGTGCCAGGTATGTCTGAATGACTTGTTAAAATTATTAACCGTGCTGATGCTTTTATTGCTTTGCCAAGTGGCTTAGGCACGATGGAGGAAATTTTTACAATGCTATCTTGGACGAACTTCAAAAAAATGTTGGAGTTGGTGCTCGGCGCGCCAAATTTTGTTGTATTTATTGTAAATACAATGTACATTATATTTTATTATGAATAAAATTAAGTAATTTTCAAAAATATATTCTTTACATGGTAAAGGCGTAAAATACCGTAGAATGAATAGTTATGACATAATTGCAAAAGCGTCGCAATTGTTACTGAGAAATTTCACAATATAATTCATTCTTAAAATGTTCCTGGTCAAGGTTTACATATCTGGTTGGTTAGTAAACTCGTCAGATCGGTACATATTAGAATTGTTCTAATGGTTTATCTCAGTAAACCATGAGTTTTGGAAGACTCGTATAGACACGTAGGTATTTATTGGATAAATACTGAACGACTCATTTAAAGATTCCTGATAGATGGTACACCAACATCAATAGGAATATTTACGAGTTGAATAACATATTACCTTCTTTGACTTGTGATACCACTGTGGATATGTGAGATATCCTTCATACTTTGATGACAGTCACGTCAACGATCTTTTAAGATCAGACCTCTGCCTATTCATTGGGTATGGATAGATAATTAGGATATCTTGTGATGTATCCATAGAGGATCTGTCAGTCCCGTGTATGGGATTTATGTGTCCAATTTGTGATTCTTTGCAATCCTTGGCCGAGGTATAATTTGGAAACGAGTTCTGAATATTTATGAAGAATCATAATTATGTCGCGACACATTAATTGTTCATAGCGGAGATTTGACGTTTAATCTATATCTCCGGAATAATTCGGATAACCTATGACAGAGGGATTATATATATGCAATGATTTCGACTTGGATGGTTCAATTCGATTATTGTGGTCATTGTAATTTGTGAGTGGACAAATTACGAACATGGAAATAGTTTCCATGACAGATAAACTTGAACCTAAAGAGTCCCACAATATAAAGTGCACTCGTTGAGCACTTGGGCAATTAATTATGGATCATTCGGATTATTCATAATACACACATGCGTATTAAATAATGTGTATTTGTATATAATCCATAATTTAGATTAGATAATATTATTAACCAATTGAATTTTGTCACTTGTTTTATTATTATTATTAATTAATTGTTAATAATAATAAAATGGAAGAATATTCTTGGAATATTTTTCCATGTATTTATTTTATCTTTTTGTTAATAGTAAAATGAATTAATTAATTGGTTAATTAATTTATTTTAATTAAGAATATTACATTGAATATTCTTTATATTTTGGCAAATTGTGATTGGCCAAACCATGTGATTTGAACACATGGATTTTGATTAACAAAAATCAAATAATTACATTTTGATAAGATTAAACTTGGAACAAAATTATTGGGCCAAATAAAAAGTAAAACTTGACCAAAATTATCTTGAATTTTTGGCCAAGCTAGTTATTTGTATATAAATGAAATTGTTTCATTTTTTACTAGGTTAGACACTTCTCATGAGTTTAGAAAAAAAAGAAAAAAAGGGTTAGGGTTCTTAAACATTGAATCAACACTAAAGGAAGAAAATTGAAGGAGTTGGATGTTAGGGATATGCCCTATACCCAACTTGTGGATGGGCTATATGTACATGTATTTGCAATATTTTCATTAACTAATAAAATGACAATCTTTATTATACGTGTCTTACATAAATTATATGAATCATCAAACACTGTAATAAAGCCATTGAACTAATAAGATGATGGCTTCTACGACTTATGAGAATCATTACTCTCAAACGTTCCTAGTCATAGTTTTGTGAATAATCTGGGCGTTCACAAAGCGAAGAGACTACCATGATGATATGATCCGCCCTTAAGTGGGGTAGCCGATCTCATAGGCTACTAGCGGAGATCCGTCCGCTTGGTTTATCACATGGATGCATGAGTTGCTCGTGTCCATCGAACTGACTGCCGAAACTTTTCACATGGACTGTTTATCCCATGTGTCTTTGAGAACTTTCATGTATCAATTGTATGACTAGTCCTTAGACTTAAGGTTTTTACAATCTTATGTGTGGATCAAATGGCTTTGACATTATCCTTCCCCGGTTCAAAAGATCCGGTCATAAGGGTATGATTGGGTCATTTGTTGAAACACATGAAGTTTGTAAAGATACAACAGAGAATCGCCACTCTCTCAGATAATATTTTCTTATAAGAGTAGTATTCCAGTTTTCGGGTTGATATGTGTGATAAGTGCTTGAGACTGTGGCCGCAGCGGAAGAATCATGTGAGATTCTTGGGTTAGCATGATTCATGACAGTATCAACATCATACATTTGACTATATAGGTAGACACTTTCCATACCCTAGGTCAAACAGTGGGGATATAGTGAGGCGAGAGACCGTATCATATGTAAATCGAAAACAGAATGGGTATATATCTTTCCTTCTCATTTTGGGGCCTTGACATGTTGCTAGATGTCAACTGTGGTCATTGAATCGAACAACCACTGATCGGAGGATAATTTATGTTTGATTAAATTATTACGATTCATTTCATGTCCAACTTGAGGGGAACCCAAAAGGTCACACACAACAAAGTCGAAATCAATGGTTAACAGTGCACAGTACAAATTTAACAACATATATGATTGTTGTAGGAATTGTTCATAAATGTTTTAATGTGTTTAATTATTGAACAGATCATTTATGAGGTTCCAAATTGGCTTAGGGATTGGTGAATGACGATAGGGGCACTTTGGGAATTGGAAAAATGAATAAGAAAAAAAACGTGAATAGTAAATTTATTTTATTTATTTTGAATTCCAATTCGGCCCAAACTCTTATTAGGGTTTTATAATCTCATTAAACCACTATATTAAGATCCAATGGCTAAGATTTAATTAGCATTTATCCCACATCGGATTCTTAATTAATTTTGTTGTCTTCGGAGCACCTATATAAACCCAAAGAATTCTTTACAAATTTTTACACCAAAACCTTTCATATCTTGGGATTATATAAGTGAGCAACTCTAAAGTTTAAGAGTAAGCCACTAATTTTGAGGATCCTTAAGTCTAATTGACTAGATGAATCTCAAGTTAAAAGTTTTGAGATATTTGCCTAGGCTAGAGCTAATGGCAAAATACCTGTGCTCTCAAGGCGTAGTCTTGCCATTGAGTTTTGGCTTTGGTGTGTGCACCTTTGGAGGCCACACACTTGGGTGGCTCTTTGGAACATGGAAGAGCTTGCTGAGTTCGAGAAAAGCTTGTAGATTGGAGGAAGGACTGGAGGAGTCTTCGGTTCAGTAAGTCTTTTTGTTTCTTTATTTTTAATTAGAGTTCTTATGATAATTATCATGTTTAAGTTTATGTTCTTTGCATGTTTTTTGAGTTTTTATGCTTAGAATATATAGTAACATGCCTAGGCTTGTAGAATAATAAAAACAAATGTGTCTTAGGCAAAGGGATATCGGCATCATAATTTTTTAATTTTCCGCTGCACACTCGCGGCCGCTTCCCAATAGTGGTATTAGAGCGCCGTTTTTGTTTTGATTAGTTTTCTCTCATTTGAACTCGAAATTTGGTGTGTAAAAGCTCGTTAGAAAGTTAATACCCTGCACTTACTTTTAGGCACAAATTTTACATGATTTGGTTAAAATTTGAATTGTGAAATTGCATTTAAAGTTCATGCATCTATAAAAAAATGTGAATAGTAAATTTATTTGATAAAATAAAATGCAATATCATAATTAAATATTAATCAAAGTTAATTTATGCCTAAAAAATTCCAACATATTAAAACTCATATGCTTGATGATTATATGTATGATTAGAATTGGCATGATTATTTTAGGGTGCTAACATCTAGAGATTTTCTAAGGAAATAGAAGAGTGTATTGCTTATCCCTTAGCTAAGTAATTATTTCGTGATGAACTTAGAGATTTATTACCTTTAAGGCTAATAAATATAAATCACTTGTTTATAATAAAAGACATTATAAGAGATACAAGTGGGGTGGGACCAAGGCGTTAATAAATCTTTCCAAACTAAAGTTAATTTAACCAAAGGTATTACTAGAGTTAGATAATGATTTGGTGTCTTCCTTTACTAACTACCTTTTTTATAGCCAAAAGGAAAAGCTGTGAAGACATCTAGATAATCATTTACTCAAATCTTACCTTAAAGCATATTTAAAATGTTGGACTAATTTGGAGGATCTATTGTTTATTCCTGTCACCAAGGCAATAAGAGCCTTAGAGGTAAGGGTATTTAAGAGAGTTCGCTCATCACCCTCCCTCTGGGGAATCTTCAATGGAGGAATCCATTTGACAGTTATTCACTTAAACTTGCTAAAGTCCTTAATAATAATTTAAGTCTAAAATTTTGCCTCCATTGTAAAGTATAGACCCAAAAGGCTTAAACCGTATTGGCATGACTAGGCTTTCCAGACTGACCAATACCAATTTGTCCTAAATCGTACTATTGAAAAGGTTTGATTTTTCTGAGTCATAAGACGCAGCGACCCTTAGGCGTGGTCTTATAACTTAGTGGCAAATATTGGTGTCCACAAGGACTAGCATAAGCTATGGCATGTTTGATTGCCCAACCCAATGATCAAGGAATTGTGATTTATATCAAATTGGTTGAGAACCTACCTAATTATCGTATTTTATAAGTGACCGACCCTAGTCGGAGTTTGTGAAATGATGATAATAAGATCCTTGCCCACAAGAAATCTATCATATTGGGGTTGATGCGATTTGCTGAAAATTTTAAAACAATTGAGTGTGAGCAACTTCATATATTAAAAGCCCATGTTATTATGAAACATTAATGAAAACATATTCCTAATTTTAACATTCTCTCTTAACATGTGGGTTAAAATATTTCACAAAAATTCAAATGGAAAATAGAATATCACTTCGTTCCATCCTTGATGAACATAAGCTCAAAGGGACAACTACAATGACAGGTTTAGAAACCTTACAATTATCTTACGACAAGAAAAGATTTTCTATGTTCTTGAAAGACCATTTCCCTCTGAACCTGTAGAAGATGCTGACCAAAATACATTTGATGCTTGGAAGAAACACATCGATGATGATGAGCAAGCAGTTTGCATAATGCTTGGCTCTATGTCGGACGAACTTCAAAAAGCTCACGAAGATATGGATGCTCAAACCATCATCTTTCACTTGAAGGAGTTCTATGCAACTTCCGTTCATACCGTGAGATTCCAAGTGTCATGTGCCTTATTCCAAACAAGGTATAAAGATGGTTCTGTTAGTGGACATGTGCTTAAGATGATTGGACACATTGAAAAATTGGCCAACCTCGGGTTCATCATGGATAATGAGATAGGTCACGATCTAATTCTTCAGTCCTTACCAAAAGACTTATCTAACTTTATTAGGCAGTTTCATCTGTCTAATAAAGAAGCTACTTTAGCATAATTGCACAATCTGATAAAGCAAGCAGAGAAGGACTTGAAATCGGAGCTTAAAACCTCCGTCATGCTTATGGGTACGGACCTGAAGCCACGAGGCCCAAAGAAAAATAAGGGCAAGGCCAAGGCTCCAGATCACCTAAAGCCCAATGGTAAGGTGGAGAAGAAAAAAGTAAAGGGGAAATGTTTCTTTTGTGGAAAGAATGGTCATTGGAAGAAAGACTGCAGATCCTTGAAAGCCAATGAAGCTATGGAAGCCCAAGAGGCCAAGAAGCCCAATGCTTCAGGTATGTTGTATATGATTGAACTATATTCTCAAAACTTTGAACCTTCTACTTGGGCGCTTGACACCGGTTGTGGGACTCACTTGTGTAACAATGTGCAGGGCCTGAGAAACAGTAGGAGACTTCGTCATGGGAAGGTTGACTTACGCATGGGTAATAGAGCAAAATTGGCTGCATTGTGCGTGAGGACTTATTCATTAGTTTTTCCGAATGGTTTAGTTTTAGACTTAGAAGATTGTGTTTATGTACCTTCTCTAATAAAGAACATCATTTCAATTTTCTTTCTTCTTTGTAATAAAGGTTTTTCATGCATAATAAGTTGTAATGAATGTTCTATTTATTTCAAAGAAATAAAATTTGGAGATGGTATTTTGAATAATGGTATATATGTCATACAAACTAACAAAGAATGTTCAACCTCTAATATACAACGTTAACTCGAAAAATCTCAATGAATCACTTATATGGCACAGTCGCTTATGTCATATCAATGAAACAAGATTAACTAAGTTACATAAGGATGGGTATTTCAGACCCTTCAAATATGAACCTTATGGAACTTGTGAGTCTTGTTTACTTGGTAAAATGACCAAATTACCTTTCAAAGATAAAAGACAGCGTGCAGCGGAGACATTAGAACTCATACACTCTGATGTATGCGGACATTTCAGTCACCGCTAGAGGTGGATTCTCCTACTTCATTACCTTTATCGATGATCACTCGTGATACGGGTATGTGTACCTTATGCGGTATAAATCTGAAGCATTTGAGAATTCAAAGACTTCAAAGCTGAAGTAGAAAACCAGCTTAATAAAAGTATTAAGTCACTAAGGTCTGACCGAGGTGGTGAATACTTAAGTGATGCATTTCAAGATTACTTGAGAGAAAATGGCATTGTTTCCCAGTGGACTCCTCCGGGACTCTCCACAGCATAATGGGGTCTCCGAAAGGAGAAATAGGACATTATTAGATATTGTCCGATCAATGATGCCAGACACGGATCTACCTCTTTCATTTTGGGGTCTTACTTTAGAAACTGCAACACTACTACTAAACCAAGTTCCTTCCAAGACTGTTAGTCAAACACCATATGAGTTATGGTCTGGGAAACGTCATAGTCTTAGTTATCTAAGAGTTTGGGGATGTGACACATATGTTAAGCTCACACAAACTAACAAATTGGATGAAAGGGCAGTTAAATGTAAGTTTGTAGGATATGCCTTGAACTCAAGTGCATACGTGTTTTACGTCCCAAATGAACAAAGAACATTTGTCTCACGAAATGCTAAATTTCTAGAGAATGAATTCCTTCTCAAGAAATATAGTGGGAGTAGACTTGACCTCGATGACGTACGAGAAGAACAAACTAACATAGAACTAAACCCCAGGCCCTTCAAAAGGGCAGCGACAGAACAACCACAAGGTTATGAACTTAGAAGGTTGATTGGGGTGGTTGCTGTTTATTCACGTTGATTGGTGTTTTGGCTTGTTGATTTCTATTGGTTTTGGTTGTTTGTTCTTTGGCTAGTTTGGTCTAGGTTTTTGATTTCGTTGTTTGTTGGTTGTTGTCGAGGCTTTAAGGTTTTTTTTTTTTTTGTTATTTTCTTGGTGATGGTTGAATGAAGATGGTTTCAAGAAGAAGAGAAGAGAGCTTAGGATTTTCTTGTGATTTTACCGTGTGTCCTCTTAGGGTTTGGTCAAGCCTCATTTTTATAATGTTTTCAAGGGATCTTCAATCAAGGAAATAAATCAAATAAATTTAGGGGATATATTTTGGGAAATAATTTTTGTATATTTGGTGAGGACGATATTCACGATCTCATTAAATTGGAAGGTGATTTGGAGAGGATTTTAACATGTTTTTTTGCATTGGCGTGTGAGTTGCATGTGCGTGTGGATGGATGGGCTGCAGGGTAATGGGCCGTGTCCGAGGCTAAGGTTTGAAATAACAGCTGAGCGAATCCAAGGCGGGCTAGTGAGTCTGAATCCGAGGAGGGGTTAATTTTGTAGGTTTTCTTTCCTTTCGGAATTTGCTTCCCGCAATTTTTGTGACTTTTCAGGTAGTGCCTCCATACAAGGCTAATCATCGGGCTTATGTAAAAACACAGTGTCTACAGTCGCCCCCACTTTGATGGGGCTTGTGCAGTGTGTGACAGTGACAACCATATCAAAGTCATGCATGTATTTTTGCTTACCTGGTTCGTCGGCCATGGCCAGACTTACTTATTGTTTCGCTGCTTTAGTGAGATGCTTCGATATTTGAGTGGATTTGATGGTGAGGTGCTTCGACACCTGGGATTCATCCTTGCGAGGTGCTTCGATCTCTATGATTTATTCCCGAACTGAGTTGATTTGATGGTGAGGTGCTACGCCCCCTAGGATTCATCCTTGTGAGATGCTTCGATCTCTAGGATTTATTCCCGAACTGAGTTGTGTTGATGGTGAGTTGCTTCGACTCATGGGCTTTGTTCCTGAACCACCGAGTGTGAGATAGTTCATTCTCGAACCGTTCCTTGTGTAAGATGGTTCATTCCCGAACTGTTCCTGGTGTGAGATGGTTCATTCCCGAACCGTTCCTGGTGTGAGTTGGCTCATTCCTGAACCGTTCATGGTGTGAGATGGTTCATTCCCGAACCATTCCTAGTGTGAGATGGTTCATTCCTGAACTATTCCTGGTGTGCTTGTCCTCATTCGCGAGGTTGTTCTCCATTCCCAGAGTGTCATTCCCGACTTGTTCATCCTCATTCCCGAGGAGTTGCTCATCCTCATTCCCGAGGTTATTCTCCATTCCCGGAGTGCCACTCCCGGCATGCTTTTCCTCATTCCAGAGGTTTGTTCTCCATTCCCAGAGTGCCATTCCCGGCTTGCTCATCTTTATTCCTGAGGAGTTGCTAATCCTCATTCTCGAGGTTGTTCTCCATTCCCGAAATGTTATTCCCAGCTTGCTCGTCCTCATTCCCGAGGAGTTGCTTGTCTTCGCCGCTTTTTTAAAGCCCGCGAACACAAAACAAAATGTGTTTATGCGACGTGTATGTATGTATGGATGAATTCCCTATTCCGTTGGGGTTTCTTTGTCATATTGGCTTGATGTTACCCTTGGTTAGGCCTTCCTTGAGCTATTTTGTGCCCTTTGCCTATAGAAGTCTTTAGCCGCCCCTAGGCCTGCTTACAGTTCCCTTCTGCCAATTCTCTTCCGGTGATCGCTCAGTTCCTTTTGGTCTCATGGCTCATGATCCCGTTGTGTCCCTTTGTCCTGCAGGTTCATCCTATCTATTGCATAAGTTGTCCTTTCAGATTTTCAACTTAGCGAATTGCTCTATCTTGCCTGAGTCGCCTTTTCAACTCAGCGAGCTAATTTTTTTTCGATTTGCCTAAGCTGTCCTTTCGGATTTTCAGCTTAGCGGATTGCTCTATTTTGCCTGAGTCGCCTTTTCAGGTTTTCGACTCAGCGAGCTAATTTTTTTTATTTTTTTATTTTTTTTTTGATTTGTCCTCATTCTCGAGGCCGTTCTCCGTTCTCGGATTTTTTTTCTCTATTCCCGGAGTTCTTCGTCCATATTCCCGAGGCTCTTCTCCATTCTTGGAGTTGCTTTATCCTCATTCTCGAGGCTCTTCCCCATTCCCGAAGTTCTTCTCATAGATCTCCTGACCTTAGTTCAGCATCTAAGAAACAAAAGACGTAATTTGTAATTACTTGACTCTAATCTTCCCTGGTTATGTGGGATTTATGCAATCTATGAACATCTTGAACATTTATTTCAATAAAGGCGTTTGCATTACTTCTCAGTACATATGTAGGAAATAAACTGCATTGCAAGGGTACCTCGGTCGCTAACTGTTCCTCACGGATTTTAAAATTAGCCATTTTTCTTACTCACTCATGCTCTTTTTGCTTGGGCTGTCCTTTGCAGATTTTCAACCCAACGAGCCAATTTTTTTATGCAAAGTATTGCTTCAGCCTGTCCACGTTGATGGGCTCGGTGAACTCGTTCCCTTCCAGATCTGACAGTCTCACTGCCCCATTTCCCATTACCTTCTAGACAAGGTTGGGCCCTTCCCAATTGGGCTTGAACTTTCCCATTGGGTCCATCATCAATGGCTTCGACTATTTGAGCACTAGATCACCTTCTCTGATCTTGGTGAGATGCACCTTCTTGTTAAATGCCCTGGCCAACCTTTATGGTATAACTGCATGTGGTGCTGAATGACACAGAAATCAGCAATATTGTCCTGGGCTCGCGGCCCGGTCAGGAGTACGGAGTAGCCCACGGGGGACTAAACCGGAGAATAAAGGAGTTGCCACCCAGTGTGAACTGGGAAATGATTTAAGGCCGCACTCACCCCTCATAAGGGAAGACCTCAAACTGTTGGGTTCGGAATGGTCCCTTACTCATGCCAATTGTAATGAAAGGATTTATGCGATAGTATAACCGAGTCTCATTCAACATATACAAGATACTTTAAGTGACACACAAGTTTGCACACATAGAAGTAAATGAAATAAAAGCGAGCACACAATGCCATGAACATATGCGTGAACGTTTCCTCAAGCGGTACGTGGAGTTGTATCCCATGTACAGACCGCACTACCATCCATTCGGATTCGGCAACGGAATTATGTCTGGGTTTCCATCCGATATACCACGAAAGGATAACAAGCAATCATTAACACAACGCAATCATGAACCCAATGTTGACATATATGATAATGTATATCACTATAAATAACTGAAGAGACAAATATGCGAAATAACAAGGAAGATAAATAACACACAACAAATGCGAAACAATAAAACAATAATAAACGGAAATGAAATGAGAAATAATAAAGGACTAATCATACGAAATAAATGTGGAACAATAACTATGTGACCAAAGAATTTGGCCGTTTTCAATATAGGACTACACATACTCGGTTGGACGTATTCTACGTCCAACCGAGCATGTCGTTTCCAGGACGATAAAATAAAATTAACAAAGGGTGCCCTCAGGTCTTACCTTTTAAGTTGCTTCTTGGAAGTGCGTTACGTGGTCGTAGGAAGGGTTAATGCTCCACAACTTTTCCGGTTCATTGGTTCAATGTTTTCCTTCGTCGCCTCGCTGTTTTGGGCTGCTATTTTCTCTATTTTAGGCTGTTATTTTTGCTGTTTTTGCTGCTATTTTTGGTTGTTATTTTTGCTATTTTTGCTGCTATTTTTTGTCGCTGGTTTTTGGTGATTTAGGGACTGTTTTAGGGGGTGCTGTT
Source organism: Zanthoxylum bungeanum (assembly GCA_019454045.1). Taxonomy (NCBI): domain Eukaryota; kingdom Viridiplantae; phylum Streptophyta; class Magnoliopsida; order Sapindales; family Rutaceae; genus Zanthoxylum; species Zanthoxylum bungeanum. The sequence goes on along the minus strand of SKCR01033621.1, from coordinate 20,735 downwards.
TGTGTGCTTTAGGGACTTTGTATGGGGTGATGTTTGCGTGAATTTGGGGGCTGTTTAGGGCTGTTTTAGGGCTATGATTTTTGGTGATTGAGGGGGGTTTCAGGGCTTGCTGGTTTCGGTGATTCAAGGGTGTTTTGGAGCTGTGATTTGCGTGAATGGAGGGGGGTTTCAGGGCTTGCCGTGAGGATGCTAGTGGTATGTTTCAGTTTGTTATCGATTTGGTGGATACTTCACGTCCAGGTGGCTTCATGTCTTACGTCCAGGGCTGTTTTGATTGAAGGGCTGGTTCAGAGGGTGGCCAAGTCTTTAGTTTTTGGAACTGCCGAGTGTGGGTTGGCTATTCAGGTTTGTGTGTGTTTTCTTGCTTACGTGATGGGATGTTGTTTGTCGTTGTTGAAGGGACGGTGAGCTATTTGTGTGTAGCTTATGCATGTGTTGGCTGCTTGGATGTGTATTTAAGTGTGACCGTGTGGAGAGAAGAAAGAGGCAGCTGGTTGAAAGGATCGTGAGTTGATGAGGTGCTAAGTGAGGGGAGAGAGTGTCCAGGCCGTGTCTTATTTCATGAGAGGGAGAGTATTATAGTTTTTGTTTCTTTGTGCTACTATCGAGAGGTTGAAAGAGAGAGAATGAAGAGAGATGATAAGTGGCGTCTTTGTGTTTGGTGTTTGGCCGTGAGCCGAGAAGGATGAAGGTTGTGTGTTTTAGGGTTTATCTTCTTTGATAATTTTAGAGAGTGAGAAAGAAGAATGAGGAAGAAGAGAGTTAGGGCATGAAGTGTTTTCTGGTTATTTCCGTGAATGATCTAGCCGTCTTAAGGTTTTGTTTATGTTGCTTTTTATAAGAGTGGATTAGGGTTTTCCTTGTATGGGTAGGAAATAAAGATTGTGTAATAATGTGGAATATTTAATTAGTTTGTTATAAGGAAAGGATCTATTCAATTTAGGGAGGTGATTTATTTTAGTTTAGGAAATGGATTTGCTTAAATTAGGAAGGTGATTTATTTTTGCATCGAGGCTTAATATTTTAAAACAGGGATTAATCGGGGAACCCGAGGCAAAATAGAGAGTTAAATTTGTTGATGTATTTATTTCTTGAATTCTTCCCTTCCGATGTCTGTTTACCGCGACTTCCACACCTTAAAGGGTAGTGCCTTCATACGAGGCTCATCACTGGGCTTCATGCAAAAAATGCAGTGTCTACAGTCGCCCCCACTTTGATGGGCTTGTGCAGTGTATGACAGTGACAATCCTATCAAAGTCATGCATGCATTTTTACTTACCTGGCTCGCCAACTGTTGCCTGACTTACCTGTTGCTCTGAGATGCTTCAAACTGAGTTGATGGCGGTGAGGTGCTGCGACCCCAAAGGTTCATCCCTACAAGATGCTGCGATCTCTAAGATTCATTACCAAACTGAGCTGATTTGATATGGTTTATTCCCAAACCATTACTTTAGAGGTGGTCCATTCCCGAACCGTTACTGATGTGAGGTGGTTCATTTCCGAACTGATACTGATGAGAGATGGTCCATTTCCGAACCGTTACTGAGTTGAGTTGATGGCGAGGCGCTTTGACCTCTAGGTCTTGTTCCTGAACCACCGAGTGGGTCTTGTTCCCGAATTGAGTTATGGGTCTTGTTCCCGAATTGAATTGCGGGTCTTGTTCCCGAACTGAGTTGTGGGTCTTGTTCCCGATTTGAGTTGTGGGTCTTGTTCCCGAATTGTGTTGTGCGTCTTGTTCCCGTATTGAGTTGTGGGTCTTGTTCCCGAACTAAATTGTCGATTACAAAAATGTGTCTCTTGATCACTAATAATGACACGTGGGGTGCCGAAGCGTGACAATACATGTTCCTTTAGGAATTTAACCACAGTAGTGTTGTCATTTGCTCGGCACGCCACTGCTTCAACCCATTTAGACACATAATCTATTGCGAGGAGAATGTGAAGGTATCCAAAAGAAAGTGGAAAAGGTCTCATAAAATCAATACGCCAACAATCAAATACTTTAATGACAAGAATAGGTTAAGAGGCATCATATGAAGACATCATAGTGCACCTAATTTTTGACACCTTTCACAGGAACGACATAACCCATTTGTATCTTTAAATAGAGTGGGCAAATAAAAACCACACTGCAAGATTTTTACAGCGGTTTTCTTTACTGAAAAATGGCCTCCACAAGCATAGGAATGACAAAAGCTAAGTACGCTTATAACTTCATCTTCAGGAATACAGCGATGTAATATCTAGTTAGGGCAGTATTTAAATAAATATGGATCATCCCAATAAAAATTATATATCTCGACTAGGAATTTATGCTTATCTTGTGCACTCCAAATGGATGGACACTTATCGGAAACTAAATAGTTGACAATGTGCGCATACCATGGTGCTCGTGTGACCGTAAAAAGATGTTCATCATGGAAATCATCACGAATTGGTGGGCATGAGCAGAGTCGTTAAACTCCAAGCGAGATACGTGATCTGCCACCATATTTTCAACACTTTTTTTTTTATCTTTGATGGTTTGATTGAATTCCTGTAACAACCGGATCCACCTAATCAATCTTGCCTTAGCATTATTATTTGAAAGAAGGTACTTAAGGGCTGCATGATCAGTAAAAATTATGATGGGAGAACCAAAGGTTATACCACCTTAATGGCTGGTTTTATTTATTTGACAACGCCTATATGGCTGGTCTTTATGTGACAGATTATTACCGTCTATATGGCTGGTTTATGGAAAAATAATAACACTGCCTTTATGGTCGGTTGGACTTAATTGAAAATATAACTTAATCTGAAAATATAACTTGTCACTTTAGTGATAGATGTCTTGTCACATTTTGGTGAGTGACATGCTGCCACTATTCATGAAAGAAGTAGGTGCAGGCATTTAATGCCATTTTGGAACCAAAATTGGCTTTGACTTTTAGGGAAAGGTTATACCAAATTTTGGTAATTGTTTTTCATTATGTTTTTAGAAAAAAAAATTGAAACAAAAGAAAACTCTCTATCCTTTTTCTTTGAGAAAACCTTGAGCCTCTTGGAGAAGGAAGAAGAATTGTTTTTCTTCCTAACTTGCTAGCACACTTCAAGAATAAGTACAAGGTGATAGGGAAACCGAACTAAGAGCTTGGGATACATTGGAAGCTTGGAGCTTCTTCATCTTCAACAACAAAAATCAACATTAGCCGAATACTTCATCAATGGAGGAAATTTTTGTTGCTCTTCACATCCAAATCCGTTCAATGTAAGTGTGTTTCTGCCACTATTCTTTGCGTATTCATTCTATTTCTATGCTTAATATGATCTTGGGATTAATCTAGAAACCCAACACGTTCAAGTAGTATAAAAATATCGATCCCACGAGGACTTAATTCCTACTAATGTTATTAATTATTGATAATATTTATTTACAAGTATCTAATTAAAGGGAGAAGAGAATGATTGCTTGATTGGTTGGTTGAATGTGGATTTGATAAATAAATAAATAAATAAAAATACAAAAGAAAATACTAGGGAAAATAACAAAAGACACAAAATACCTAGGGTTGTGACTCCACACAAGGGGTGATCATGGTTCCGGGTCAAACCGCAACCCGACCCGAACCGCACCAACCTGAACCGCACCGCTCGGTTTGAAAAAAATTAAAAATGATTTCGGGTCAATCGGAATCGAATCGTAAATTTCGGGTCGGTGTGCAGTTTTGACCCAACCGCGACCCGAACCGTCCAAAACCGCAAATTTTGACTCAAACCGCAACCCGAACAGCCTAAACCGCCGACCCACATTCAAATTAGATATTATTTTATATTTCTCTTCTTCTTTAACCATGAAATTTAAGATATTTAATAATCATATGACAATATGCAATGTATACATGAAAATTAATTATTTTTTCTCTTTAATTATTATGTGAAAACACATAAAATTTCCTAAAAAATATTTATAATCCAAACCGCCGACCCGAACCGCCCAAACTGCTAAACTGCCAACCCAAACCGCTGTAGTTTTCCTTATCAAATTTGTGGTTTCGGTTTCTAATTTCAGAAATCGCCACCAAGCCTTTTACGTGGAGAAAACCGCGAGCCTCTTGGAGAAGGAAGAATAATTTTTTTTTCTTCCTAACTTGCTAGCACACTTCAAGAATCAATACAAGGTGATAGGGAAACCAAACTAAGAGCTTGGTATCCATTGTAACCTTGGAGCTTGTTCATCTTCAACAAAAAAAATCAACCTTCGCCGATTGGGAAATGTTGATTTGTAATTCAAAGGAACAAAAAAAATACCATGACTATTTAAGGAACCAAGCATTCGGCCAAGCCAACTTTTGGGTAAAAATTGATCTAATTAATTTTTCATGAAATTGATAATAAATAACTCCAAGTCATCCATATACAAGCATGCTCAAACAAGTAATTTAGTCAAAACATGCTCAAAATCATTTACCCAAATTTTACCCTAATGTATTTCATGCTCAAAATGGCTCATTGATACCATTGTTGGGTTTCTAGGTTAATCCCAAGATCATATTAAGCATAGAAATAGAATGAATACGCAAAGAAGAGTGGCGGAAACACACTTACATTGAACTGATTTGGATGTGAAGAGCAACAAAAATTTCCTCTCTTGATGAAGTATTCGGCCAAGGTTGATTTTTTTTTTGAAGATGAACAAGCTCCAAGCTTCCAATGGATCCCAAGCTCTTAGTTCAGTTTCCCTATCACCTTGTTTTGATTCTTGAAGTGTGCTAGCAAGTTAAGAAGAAAAACAATTCTTCTTCCTTCTCCAAGAGGCTCACGGTTTTCTCCACGTAAAAGGCTTGGTGGTCGATGGTTTGAAGGACAAGGCTTTCATTGTTAATTGGATAGTTAGACTATCGCAATTAAATTAACAGGAAGGAAAAGTGTTCGGGACATCATCATGGGGGGATAATGTCTTTGACAACACTAACTTTTTTGATTGGGATATGAATATAAGGATAATCCTTGGATCCGAGAGGCTGCTATATACTATAGAGAAACCTCTTGGGCCTAAGCCCAGATCTGATCAGTTGCTTGAGCTAGAGCTTTGGAAGACTCATAGTGATGACAACGTAACTATTCAATCTATCATTCTTACTGCTATGACTCATCAATTCCGTCGACAGAACAAGGGATTGGATCTCTATAACATGTCGGCGAAGTTGAATGATCTACACCGATCTAATCTTAGATCGTAAAGATATGAGTTGCAGAAGATGCTCTTCTGTGCTCGGATGTCGGAGGGTACATCTTTTGAATATCATGTGACGTAGATGATTGACGATATCGAGCAGCTTGGACAAATGGGGATTGTCTTTAAGATATAGACCTCTATAGATTTGATCTTGCAGTCTCTCCCCGAAACTTGGAGTGGGTTCATCATGAACTACAATATGATTAACCAAGAGCAGACTCTTGGAGAGCTGATGTCCATGATGCGTTAGGCAGACAATGAGCTTCTTAAGGGCAAGAAGCGTGAGACACACTATGCATCAACATCTCAGACTCCGAGGGTTGGGTCCAATGCGACTGGAGGTGTTAAAAAGAAGAAGCATAAGAAGAAGGGCAAAAGTAAAACTTCAGAGGCTTCTAGGAAGCCTAAGGACAAATCTCAGGATATATGCCTCCAGTGCGGGAAGCGGGGTCACTGGAAGTGTGACCGCCGCGAGTACAAGGTGCTCCAGAAGGAGATTAAAGCGGGCAAGGCACCAGCTGCATGTATGTTTGTTATAGAAATAAACATGTCTACTTCTAGTTTTAAAAATTAGATTTTTGATTCTGGTTGTGATACTCACATATGTACTGATGTGCAGGATCTGCGGATTAGCAGGAGACTGGCCTCATGGGAGATTGACCTCCGTGTTGGAAATGGGACGCGAGTTTCCGTTTTGGCCGCGGTTACTTATGTTTTGGAACTGCCGGGGCATGTACTTGAACTTATAAACTGTTATTTTGTACCTAGTTTGACTAGGAATATAATTTCCGTATCTATGTTAACCCAATGTTGGTATACTTTTGTATTTAGAAACACTAAGTGTTTTATGTATAAAAATGATATAGAAATTTGCACAGCTGATGCAAATAATGGTCTTTATATTTTGAATATATATCAATCTCAAACATATAATGTAACAAACAAAAGGATTAAAGTAAGTCATAAAGATGAAACTTATATGTGGCATTGTCGTCTGGGACACATAAACAGACTCGCATATCCACACTTTCGAATAGTGGGTACTGTTGGATAATATGACCCATAGCGTCACTATTTGTACAGATCACGGTGTTGTTGTACAAATAACTATGTGACAAGGAAATTGCACTCTCATCATTTGTGATTAGATCACCATAGATGTATAATGAAGAGACGTCCATATGATTAGTTCCTGGATTGAGATGATATGAGACAGTATCAGTCCACGAAGGATTAATTATTAAATATCCCTAGTCGTAGTATTATCGAGACAGGACATCGACAATGCGGAATAGGCTAGTATTGCACTTGTGCGCGTTGTGAGGGCACAACGGCATAGTTCTCATATATTTAAGTATTGGATACTTATGCAAGTGCGATAGGAGGTTGTGTTTCACCGATGGTACGGGAACAGCTTCGCTCTGGATAGACCCCTCGGAATCCCATTGGTATTATGACTATGTGTCTATGGGAGGCCGAAATCAAGGTAGGTGTGTAAAGTCTTAACCTGAGACTTACATCGCTAATACTTACGATAATCGATAGACTTTGGTCTTGGTGGTACAGGGCTTTAACCGGTTCTGCGTACACCACTTCTGGGTTTATCAGAGAGTCGTAGTGTATTGGGTGTGATGTCAAGACGGAAGTATCACTTCAGTTATAGTGGAGATGATGTCACGCAGGATACAGTATTAGTGCTCTTAAGTGTTGCGCAACCATCGGGATATTATGAATAGGTCATGCATATCCGATTATAGAGACTAGTTACCAGACATCCGACATGTGCTTCGGACGGGGCAGACACTTATCCAGCCCCAGCCCTAGCACGTGACTATCTGATACTGGGCCGATATACACAATACTTGGTATACTACGCTTGATACAGATCTATATATTCCTGTAAGAATATTTCTAGAGAATTGGGTAGGCATGGCGCTTTGCTAGAAGCCAACCTTGTCTTGTAAATCGGTATAAACGTAGTACGAGAAACTTACGTGTTCGGATAGTCCGACGAACGTATTTACTGCCAACCTATCCGGAGATCTCATGGGTCGGTTCCTGAAGATTCACCGATGACGTATGACTCGCACTGTAATTAATCTGGATTAATTCGATTGAGAGAGAAAATTAATCTGGGATTAATTACGGAGATATTTTATCTGGGATAAAATAAATTAAAGAGAGAGAACGATTAATTTGGAATTAATCGATAAATTAATATATTCGATATATTATAACGAAATTAGATTTCGACGCGGAATTGAAATTAGATTTTAATTCGGGCGAACGAATTAATTTAGAATTAATTCGTTAGCGACGTGAATAGTGAATTGCTAGGCGTAATCATTTAATTACGACGCAACGGAAAATTCGTTAATTTGGAATTAACGAACCCGAGCCCGAGAGTGATTACGAGCGCATTCGCATTTCGAATTCGAGTGCGGCACGCAAGTCAAATCAAGCGTCAAATCGCAAGTCACATCAAGCGTCAAATCACATGTCACTTTGAGTGATGTGACATTTGAGTGATTGATGTGAATTGATTTGATGAGGTGATAGACAAGCATTTAATGCTTTGCTTTTTGAAATAGAAAAAGTAAATGGTTTATTAAATATTTTTGGAAATTATATAAACCTTTTACAATTTTTATTTTCTAACTCATTCTCTCTCTCCCATTTACGGTATTAGGCTTTTTGGAGCCAAAAACTTCTTCTTCTCTCTCTCGGTCTTGGACCGTTTTTCTCTCTGTTTTTTGGTTTTCTGCCGAGCAAAAATGAGAAGCAAAGATCTTGTTGCAAGATCTATGTGCTAGCACACTCATGGAGGAATACAAAGGTGATAGGGAAGTGAGTTCGTGAGCTTGGAAGCTTGAAGCTTGGAGCTTCAATGGTGTCCTCAATGGCCGAACCTTGGAGAAACCGAACCAGTCACCACCGTGCAGCCCCTCACACACGCAGCTCACTGCCGAGCAAGGGAGAGCAGTTCGCACTTCATCTTTGTTGCATCTCTACCGATCAATGTGAGTTATTCCGCACCTCCTTTGATATGTATTCAACTCGTTTATGCATGATTTATGATCCTTGGGACTTGATTGAAACTCAACAATGGTATCTTGAGCCATTTGTGCATAAAACGTTTTTAGGGTTCTTGAGCAAAATTTGGGGCTTTTTGATTTAAGCATGATTTTGACAAATTGTTTGTTTAAGAATGTTTGTATATGAATAACTTAGAGTTATATGTAATCAATTTGAAGAAAAATTAATTGGATTGATTTTCCCGAATTTGCTTATTGTTGGCCAAAACTTTAATTTGGGTAAACTTGATTTTGAGCATGTTTAATGAAATTGGATGATTTAGAATGCTTAAATGTTGTTTAATTGAGGATTGATTAGATCAATTGATGAAAATGAAAAAGTGTTTGGAACAATTTTCCCCAATTTGCTTGTGATGGCCGAAAATATGAACCCTAATATTGTCTTGGATTTTTGATTTTTTGTTCATTGGATGACTTGGAAATCATTTGGGGATGTTGAATTTATGTTTGATTGGGTTCAATTGGATTGAATTTGATTTGTCATTTTTTCCCTTTGGCCGAGACTTTAGCATGTGTTAATTGGGTTTGATTTTGATCAAATTATGTTGGACATGATTAATTGATGAGAAGCATGATTAATTGGACAAATTTAGTGTTTGGAAACTTTGATTTGGGTAATTAATAATGCTATACACTTTAGGTAATTTAATTGGGAAATTTGGAATTTTTGGAATTAAATTATTGGGCCTTAAAATTGGATTTGGGCTTTTAAAGTTGTTATTGGGTTTATTGGACTTTGTTGTACAAAGTTGGTTTAGGCCAAAATTGGTTGGATCCAATTAGGCCCAAAAACGCTTCCAAAAGGCCCAAATGCGACTAATGAACCTTTAACGTTTAATTGGGCCTAATGGGCCTAAATTAATTATGGGCTTATGGGGTAACTCCCGGATTGGATTTTGGTTATTCGGTTTGACCCGAGTTGACCCAAAGTCCACGCCTTGAAGAAATTAATTAAAAGCCCATGGACTTTAATTAAATTAATATTGGATATTAATCGGGCTTTGAGACCCGTAACGATTAAATTTGAATTTAAGTCGTAAAGGTTTATTTTATAAAGTGTAATATTTAATTTGGAATTAAATAATGAATTAGAATTAAATGCGTATTAAATTGGATTTAATTATGTAATTTAATTTAATTCGTAGAATTAGTACTTTAAGTACTTATTCGCAAAACGAGTTTGACTCGAACAAAATCAAATCGTTGTTTGAACATTGGATGATCACTAATTATCAGATTAATTAATTGGATTAGATTGATTGATAACATGCTTGATGAATACATGGTTGTGATGCATGAATAATGTATATCGGATGGATATTAGATGGTGGGGGCAATTTTAGAAATTGTTGTAATAAATTTGATTTATTAATTGGACCTGCGTGTCCAGCCTTATCTCCTATTTCTTTGTATTCTCTTCTCACCTATTCCCCTCAATGTAAATGAGGTTTCTTTAGAAGTGTAGTGTAACGGGTAGAAGAAATATTTGTGCTAGAGAGAGAGAGAAAGTGAGAGATTTGATCTAGGATCAATGTGTAAAATATCCATCCGCATATCATTATTATTTTATCATATGCGCTTTATTATGTGTTTAGAATGCATGTTTAAGGGTGTATGATGATGAGACCTTAACAAAGATAATAAATTGGTTGCCAATTTGCACACGAAAAACCCTCATCAAATATCATGCGTCTTTTCCTTCCATTGAGTGATTCTTGCTCAAGATCCTAGATTGGCATGGGTTGTTGGCCAAAGTCAAGCCCTTGTCCGTCGAAGATGTGTTTTAAATCACGAGGCTTTGTTCCATATTGGTGTCATGTCCAAGTTGTGGTTTGTTGGCCAAAGTCAAGACCACTTCTTGTCCATGACATTGATTACGAAGCTTCCATGTCAATGGGTCCGCGCTTGACTGGGATCACTAGGTTTGTTGTGCCAAAGCCAAGGCCTAGTTGATTCAGAGGGAAAAAGGTTAGGGTATGTATTCGATATATAGGCATATATATGATATATGTTTAGGACTTGGATGTCCACCTACTGGATCTAGGAATTGGATGGATCCAATTGATCTTCGAGATCTACCTAGTTAATTATCATACAATTTGTTGGCCAAAGTCAAGATTGTGTGATATTTAACGGGATCCTAGCCCACTAGGAAACACGGTTCCCGAGTACTCGACAGAGGGTTAGAGGCTCGACGAAAAATAGTGGGAGGTAAGAATTGAATTTGCAATACTCGTTCAATTACTCGCCATACGCGCTCATTCAAATTATTTCGTCATTAGATTAAATGTTAGTTAGACTAATATTTAAATTGTTGTTTTAATAAACAGTTGGACTGTATTATACTTGATTATATATAATTGGATTATATTAATCAATATATTTGAATTAATTAATTTCAGTTTACAGTTGATTTTTAAATGGATTATAGTAATCAATGTAATTGAGGTTAATTAATTTGGATTATATTTGATTATATAGTTGGACTATTATAATCATTATAATATATATAGTACCACTAATCGTTGATTAAATAGTTGGACTATTGTAATCAAGATAAAATTGAAAAGTTGGATATTTAAAATATAATCTGAGATTAAAATATTTTAAATGATTTAATTTTCAAATTGGGAATAAATAATAGGTTACTTTATTTGATAAAATAACTTATTATACCTTAGGCCCTAAATTAAGCAAAATAAGTAGAGCATAAAATCTTTGGAAGATTTATGTGATGATGACTTTAGTGCTTAATTTAATATACTTGTCATAAATCTAATTTTAGATTTAAGAAGTATTAAAATTGCAATTTATAATTCTTGGAGAATTAATTGACTATTCTAGAGGAGATAAAGTCAAAGTTTGCAATTGGGCATGTAGCACGAGGTGCACATCGTTTCGATATTCTAAAAACCCAAGGCTTGGCCTAAGGTTCCTAAATATTTGAAAAGGATAATTGACATATCCCAAAGTGACTACCATTTGGATATGGCAGACACAAGAAATTAAAGAAAGGGCAAGGCTCTTACTTTGAAAATGTTTGTCTTAGTTATGTTCACAGCTAGTATTGAAATTAGATTTTAAATACTTAGTGTGGTACATAAAATATATGTATTGATGTTCAGAATCTGCTTTGAGCAGGATACTGACTTCAAGCTGAGATTGCTCTGCGAATCGGAAACGGGACGAAAGTCGCTGTTTCGACCGTAGATACCTAAGTTTAGGAACTACCCTTCGGGTGTGTACTTAAATTAGGAACTGTTATAATGTAACTAGTTTGACTAGAGACATTATCTCTATATCAGTGCTTAATCCATTGTGGATAAACCTTTATATTCTAGAACACTAAGTGTTTCATTATATAAAGATGATACTGAGATAAACACATTAGATGTGAATAACAGAATTTATATTTTGAATATAAATAAAATCTCAAACATATAAAATGACAAATAAATAGCTCAATTGATTTGATCAATAGAGACTTATTTGTGGCATTGTTGTCTAGGACACAATTAACGAGACTCGTATATCCACACTTTTGAAGAGTGGGTACTATGACTGATTTGACTATTCAAAGGAAGTCTACGAATCTAGTTTGTTAGGTAAAGTACCTAAAACACTGTTTACTTGGTAATAGTGTAAGTGCCACCGATCTGTTAGTCCTATTCACGGTGAAGTTAGTGGGCCCATGTCTAGCTAGGCTAGATGTAAACATGAATATTTCGTGACCTTAACGGATGTGGCATCACGTTATGGTTATGTGTTTCTTTTGAAGAACACAAATCAGAAACTTTTAGAGTTTCGACACGAAATAGACAAACAGATCGGCTATAGTATTATACCGTCACGGTAAGACCGTAATGGAAAATACTTAAGCAATAAGTTTCTTATATACTTGAAAGAGTATAGTATTCTTTCAAATGAGTACTCCTCCCGGAACACGTCAAAGTGACGGTGTGTCCGAACGGATTAACCGAATCATGTTAGACATGATAAGGCTAATCATGAGTCGCTCTGAGCTACCATTTTCTTCAACGGATAAGTTTTAACAGTGCAATAACTTATTTAGAATAAGGTTCCATATAATTTGTTTGACAAATATCATATTAGATATGAACGGGAAAGAAACCGGTTTCTCATTCCTGACCATTTGGGATGCTGGCATATGTTTGGATAATACCAAACTAGAACCCAAATTGGATAAGTGTCAATATAAGCTATCCTAGGGATACCATAAGTATTGTATTTATAATCTCACCATGAGAACAATTAGATTGTTGCTCACCATGCGGTTTTCCTGAGAGGAATACAGACATGCAGTGGTAAGGGGGGATAGTAAAACTCGATAAAAATCGGAGTAGTAATATTCAAGGCACCTATTCCTAATGGAACATAAATAGTTCATCAATGATGAAACTATACCATTAATCTTCGAGTACACAAGAACCACGTAGATCAGAGAGAGTCAGAAAACAACTTGGGGTATGGGTTTCTGATCTCACCTCATAAAGATGTTAATCTTTTAAGGTGTACCCAACTGATTACGTATGAGGTAGTGATACAAGGTATCGACTCCCTATATATACAAAGTGTCATGAGTCCAAAATGGATTCCATGTATATCAACAAGTTTGGATACTAGTTGATGTACCATAAGGCATTGTGCCTATGGTACTTTATAAGTCTTCAAGGAAGACATACATGGAAGGCAACATACCAACGTACTAAGCTAGGCTTGTAAAGAAAAGGTATAGTTACACATTGTTTTTTTTTAAAACCTTTTAGTCTTTAGAGTTATCAACATTGTGTTGATGCCGACGAAACCTTTTACCTGTTGCATGTAAATCCCTTGGATAATGCTGCTTTTAAAGCTGTGTATTTCATTTATGAAATATGACAGCTTAACGGAAAATCGCTTTCCTGAAAAGAAACCTTCGGAGGATGTTTATAACATCCTGTCGGTTTTTATCATACCATAACAAGCAAACAAGGTTTGCAGGTTAACAAAATAATTCTTGTGTATATAAGGAGGTTACTGGGAGGGCACTGACAATGAAATTCCATAAAGCAATTGGTGAAAGCTTGGCTTCATAGATATTCTTTCATAGAAATTCTCCGTAGAATTCTGGGGAGTAACAACCTTTATTCAAGGAATAAAGATCTACAGGGATAGATTTGGAGTTGTTAACACTCTCTGGAAATTGTACATTTAAAATGTACTTGTATTGGTGTCTCATACGCTTCGAGCATATGGAGTCACAATCGGGTCAATCCAAGTGATAGTCACTGGATTGAAGATTAAGAACATCTGTTAGTATCTGAGAGAACTAAAGATGCTGTCTTAAATTATTGGAGTAGGAGAACTTGAAGTGACTAGGATCACTGTTGCAAGTTTCCAAACCGGTAAATACTACGGTACTATAAAGTTTGAACACTGGGACAGTGAGCTGGAAATCTTCGAGCAAGATAACTGTTGCCGAATAAACAACAAATGCGGATTATTGCTGCAGCTGAGGCAGCAATAGAAGCCATTTGGATCGAAAATAAATCTAATTAGATTAGATATAGTTCTTTTAGCAGCTGAGCTAGACGTCAGCACAGGTTAAGGAATTAAAGGTCTCATCGACGATCCAGATATATACTTCTATATCATCTGATTCGTTCGGATCATACATCGTGGCGATGTGATGATCGTGTAAATCGCGTCAGACGATAATTAAACAAATCCGCTGACGAAAACCTTTCCTCAGCAATTTGAGCGAACCGTTCATAGTTCGGTGTGGGACACTTGAGTGACTGGCTATGTGCCAAGTGGGAGATTGTTGGATAATATGACCCATAGTGTCACTATTTGTACAGATCACGGTGTTGTTGTACAAATTAACTATGTGACAAGGAAATTGCACTCTCATCATTTGTGATTAGATCACCATAGATGTATAAATGAAGAGAGAGAGGTCCATATGATTAGTTCCTGGATTGAGATGATATGAGACAGTATCAGTCCACGAAGGATTAATCATTAAATATCCCTAGTCGTAGTATTATCGAGACAGGACATCGATAATGCGGAATAGGCTAGTATTGCACTTGTGCGCGTTGTGAGGGCACAACGGCATAGTTCTCATATATTTACGTATTGGATACTTATGCAGGTGCGATAGGAGGTTGTGTTTCACCGATGGTACGGGAAACAGCTTCGCTCTGGATAGACCCCTCAGAATCTCATTGGTATTATGACTATGTGTCTATGGGAGGCCGAAATCAAGGTAGGTGTGTAAAGTCTTAACCTGAGACTTACATCGCTAATACTTACGATAATCGATAGACTTTGGTCTTGGTGGTACAGGGCTTTAACCGGTTCTGCGTACACCACTTCTGGGTTTATCAGAGAGTCGTAGTGTATTGGGTGTGATGATGTCAAGACGGAAGTATCACTCAGTCATAGTGGAGATGATGTCACGCAGGATACGGTATTAGTGCTCCTAAGTGTTGCGCAACCATCGGGATATTATGACTAGGTCATGCATATCCGATTATAGAGACTAGTTACCAGACATCCGACATGTGCTTCGGACGGGGCAGACACTTATCCAGCCTCAGCCCTAGCACGTGACTATCCGATACTGGGCCGATATACACAATACTTGGTATACTACGCTTGATACAGATCTATATATTCCTGTAAGAATATTTCTGGAGAATTGGGTAGGCATGGCGCTTTGCTAGAAGCCAACCTTGTCTTGTAAATCGGTATAAACGTAGTACGAGATACTTACGTGTTCGGATAGTCAGACGACCGTATTTACTGCCAACCTATCCGGAGATCTCATGGGTCGGTTCCTGAAGATTCACCGATGACGTATGACTCGCACTTTAATAATCTGGGATTAATTCGATGAGAGAGAAAATTAATCTGGGATTAATTACGGAGATATTTTATCTGGGATAAAATATAATTAAAAGAGAGAGAACGATTAATTTGGAATTAATCGATAATTAATATATTCATATATTAACAAAATTAGATTTCGACGCGGAATTGAAATTATATTTTAATTCGGGCGAACGAATTAATTTAGAATTAATTCGTTAGCGACGTGAATAATGAATTCGCTAGGCGTAATCATTTAATTATGACGCAACGGAAAATTCATTAATTTGGAATTAACGAACCCGAGCCCGAGAGTGATACGAGCGCATTCGCATTTCGAATTCGAGTGCGGCACGCAAGTCAAATCAAGCGTCAAAATCGCAAGTCACATCAAGCGTCAAATCACATGTCACTTTGAGTTATGTGACATTTGAGTGATTGATGTGAATTGATTTGAGGTGATAGACAAGCATTTAATGCTTTGCTTTTTGAAATAGAAAAAAGTAAATGGTTTATTAAATATTTTTAGAAATTATATAAACCTTTACAATTTTTTATTTTCTAACTCATTCTCTCTCTCCCATTTACGGTATTAGGCTTTTTGGAGCCAAAAACTTCTTCATCTTCTCTATCGGTCTTGGACCGTTTTTCTCTCTGTTTTTCTGGTTTTCTGCCGAGTAAAAAATGGGAGAAGCAAAGATCTTGTTGCAAGATCTATGTGCTAGCACACTCATAGAGAATACCAAGGTGATAGGGAAGTGAGTTCGTGAGCTTGGAGCTTCAATGGTGTCATCAATGGCCGACCGAACCTGGAGAAGCCGAACCAGTCACCACCGTGCAGCCCCTCACACGCGCAGCTCACTGCCGAGCAAGGAGGAGAGCAGTTCGCACTTCATCTTTGCTGCATCTCTACCGATCAATGTGAGTTATTCCGCACCTCCTTTGATATGTATTCAACTCGTTTATGCATTATTTATGATCCTTGGGACTTGATTGAAACTCAACAGGACTTGGACAGATTTGATCCAAATTCATAATGACGTCTGCGAATCTTGCTGATTAGGTAAATGCCTAAATCACCTTTAGCGGTAAAGTTGTACGCGACATCGAACTGTTAGCCCGGTTCATAGGACGTTGTGGGCCCATGTCTAGCCAGGCTAGAGGTGGATATATGAATACTTCGTAACCTTTACGGATGTGCATCATTTTATGGTTATAAGTATCTATGATGGACACAAGTCGGAAACTTTTGAGAAATTCAAAGAGTTTCGACACGGAGTTGAAAAATAGACCGGTAAAAGTATTAAGACATTCGTCAGACCGTGGTGGAATACTTGAGCAATGAGTTTCTTGACTACTTGAAGGAATATGGTATTCTTTCACAGTGGACTCCTCCCAGAACACCGCAATTAAACGGTGCGTCCGAACAGAGAAACGAACCTTGTTAGATATTGGTAAGGTCTATGTTGAGTCGCACTGAGCTACCTATTTCCTTATGGGGATATGCATTAAACATTGCAATACTTATTTTGAATAAGGTTCTGTCAAAGTCTGTTCAACAGACTCCGTATGAGATATGGACAGGAAAAAAACCGAGTTTCTCATTCCTGAACATTTGGGGTTGCTGGGCATACGTCAAACGTTTGGAAGGTACCAAACTTGAACCCAAATCGGATAAATGCCTATTTGTAGGATATCCTAAGGAAACCAAAGGATATTACTTCTATCACCCACGAGAGAACAAAGTTTTTGTTGCTCTACATGGGTTTTCCTTGAAAATGAATTCCTAAATGTAGTGATAAGTGGGAGGAAAGTAGAACTCGATGAAAATCAGAGTGATACTATTCCTGGCATAGAATCCTCAACGGAATATGAACAGTTCATCAGGGTTAAAGTTGTACCACAATCTTCAAATACACAAGGACCACGTAGGTCGGAAAGGGTCAGAAAACAACATGAGAGGTATGGGATCTGATATCACCTCATGTAGATATCAATCTCATTGAGGAAGATGAGCCGGCTACGTATGAGGAAGCGATATAAGGTATCGACTCCGGTTTATGGCAAAATGACATGAATTCCGAAATGGATTCCATGTATACCAACCAAGTTTTGGACACTGGTTGATGCACCAGAAGGCGTAAAGCCTATTGGTTGCAAATGGATATTCAAGAAGAAGACCGACATGGATGGCAACGTACAAACGTACAAAGCTAGGCTTGTAGCGAGGGGTATCGTCAACGACATGGTGTCGATTACGATGAAACTTTCTCACCCGTTGCCATGATTAAATCCATTCGGATAATGCTTGCTATTGCTGCATATTTCGATTACGAGATATGGTAGATGGATGTCAAAACTGCTTTCTTTAACGGAAACCTGTTGGAGGATGTTTATATGCAACAGCCTGACGGTTTTGTCGTGCCTAAACATGTAAACAAGGTTTTCAGTTAAATCGGTCCATTTATAGACTGAAGCAATCGTCGCGTTCTTAGAACCAACATTTTGATGAGATCATAAAAGAATATGATTTCATTCAAAATGAAGATGATCATTGTGTATACAAGAAGTTTAAAGGGAGCGCACTGACTTTCATTGTCATTTATGTTGACGATGTATTGCTTATTGGTAATGACATTCGCTTTTTAACATCGGTGAAAGCTTGGCTTTCATTAAAATTCTCCATGAAAGATCTGGAAGAAGCAGCCTTTATTATGGGAATAAAGATCTACCGGGATAGATCTAGAAAGCTGCTTGGACTCTCCCAGAGCACGTACATTGACAAAGTGTTGAAGAGATTCAACATGGATCAGTCCAAGAGATGACTGTTGCCAGTGTCCATGGCATCACTCTATCTAAGGACATGTGTCCTAAAACTGAAGATGAGAGAGACAACATGAGTCGGATACCGTTCGCCTCGACAGTTGGATCAACCATGTATGACATGATATGTACGCGACCTGATGTCTCCTATGCTTTGAGCATGTGTAGTCGCTATCAGGGCGATCTAGGTGAAAGTCACTGGATAACGGTTAAGAATTTCCTTAAGTATCTTAGATGAACTAAGGATGCTTTCTTAATCTATGGAGATGGAGAACTTGAGGTAACTGGGTATACCGATGCAAGTTTCCAAACCGATAAAGACGACTGTAAGTCGCAATCTTGGTACGTGTTTTGTTTGAATAACGGAGCAGTGACCTGGAAATCTTCCAAGCAAGAGACTGTTGCCGATTCAACAACAGAAGCGGAGTATATCGCTACAGCTGAAGCAGCAAATGAGGCAGTTTGGATCCAAAAATTCCTAATTGGATTAGGAGTAGTTCTGTTAGCAGCTGAGCCCGTTCCATTATATTTTGACAATAATGGGGCTATAGCGCAGGCTAAGGAACCACGGTCGCATCAATGATCCAAGCATGTTCTTCGACGCTTCCATCTATTCGTGAGATCATACATCGTGGCGATGTGAAGATCGAGAAGGTCGCATCAGAGGACAATATTGCAGATCCGCTGACGAAAGCAATTCCTCAGCAAAAGTTTGAGCGACATGTACATAGTTCATGTGTTAGATGCTTGAGTGACTGGCTATAGGCCAAGTGCGAGATTGTTGGACAATTATGACCCATAACGTCACTATTTGTAAAAGACATTTGTGTTTTGTACAAATTGATTATTTGTAGCAATGGAATTGCCTTTTATCATTTCGTAATTAGATTACTTAAATGTGTGAATGATGAAAGTCCTTATGATTAGTTCCGGATTTTCGATGATATGAGACAGTATCAATCCATGACGGTTTAATCATTAAATATCCCTAGATGTAGTATTATCGAGACTAGACATCGATAGTGCGGAATAGACTAGTATCGCACTTGTGCGTTGTTATGGAAGCATAACAACATAGTTCTTATATATTTAAGTATTGGATACTTATTTCAGTAGTGGGTGGAGTTGTGGTTTATGTTTTAGGTTGTGTTTTACGATGGTACGGAAAACAGCTTCGCTCTGGATAGACCCCTCAGAATCCCATTGGTAAAATGACTATGTGTCTATGGGAGTCCGCATCAGGGTAGGTGTATTTGGTCTTAACTGAGACTTGCATCGCTAGTACTTGCGACAATCAATACACTTTGGTTTTGGTCATCCATGACTTTAACGTGTTCTGTGTACGCCTCTTCTGGGTTTATTGAGAATCCTAGTGTATTGGATGTGATGTCAAGACGGAAGTATCACTTCAGTCATATGGAGATGATGGTCACGCAGGGATACAGAACTGGTTCTCTAAAATATTGCAACCATCGGGATAATATGACTAGGTCATGATTATCCGATAAAAAAGAGACTAGTTGATAGTGATCCGATATATGCTTTGTACGGGGCAGATACTATTCTAGCCCCAGGCCTTGCATGTGACATCCGATACTGGATCGCAATACGCAATACTACGTATACTACGCCTGACATAGATTATATATTCCATTAAGAATATTTCTGGAGAATTGGGTAGGCATGACGCTTTGCTAGAAGCCAACCTTGTCTCGTAAATCGGTAAGAACGTAGTACGAGGTATGTACGTGTTCGGATCGTCCGACAAACGGATTTACTGCCAACATATCCAGGGATCTCTTGGGTCGCTTCCCAAAGATTCACCGATAACGTATGATTCAAACTTTATTAATCTGGGATTAATAGCGGAGAGACTTTATTTGGGATAAATTACTATTTGAAGAGAGAGAACGATTAATTTGGAATTAATCGATAAAATAATATATTTGATATATTATACGAAATTAGATTTTGACACGGAATTAAAACTATATTTAATTCGGGTAAACGAGTTGATTTAGAATTAATTCGTTAGCGACATGAATAGTAATTTTGCTAGGCATGATTATTAATTAAATTTGATTTAATTACGACGCAACGGAAAATTCGTTAATTTGGAATTAACGAAACCGAGCCCGAAATGTGTTTGCGAGGCCACTTCGATTTCGAATCAAGTGCGTCCCATAAGTCACATCACTTGTCACTTTAGTGATAGATGTCTTGTCACCTTTTGGTGAGTGACATGCTTTCACTATTCATGAAAGAAGTAGGTGTGGGCATTTAATGCCATTTTGGAGCCAAAATTGGCTTTGACTTTTGGGAAAGGTTATACCAAATTTTGGTAATTGTTTTTCATTATGTTTTTAGAAAAAAAAATTGAAACAAAGAAAAACTCTCTCTCCATTTTCTTTGAGAAAACCGTGAGCCTCTGGTGAGAGAGGAAGAAGTAATTGTTTTTCTTCCTAACTTGCTATCACACTTCAAGAATCAATACAAGGTGATAGGGAAACCGAAACTAAGAGCTTGGGGATCCATTGGAAGCTTGGAGCTTGTTCATCTTCAACAACAAAAATCAACCTTGGCCGAATACGTCATCAAAGGAGGAAATTTTGTGCTTTCACATCCAAATTCGTTCAATGTAAGTGTGTTTCTGCCACTCTTCTTTGCGTATTCATTCTATTTCTATGCTTAATATGATCTTGGGATTAACCTAGAAACCCAAC